>VWZE01023788.1:0-10606 GCA_013396675.1 Eubucco bourcierii
TCCAGCCAATTCCCTACCCAGCAGTGCTCCACCCATCCAGTCCACGTTTTTGCAGCTTGGTGCCCAGGATGCCATGTGGGCCAGAGCCAAATGCCTTACTCAGGTCCAGGTAGATGCCATCAGTTGCCCTTCCCTTCTGCACTGTTGCTATGACTTCTGCATAAAAATCCAGCAAATTTGTCAGGTTACCCACAGCCCTGTTAAGCCTCACCTTGAATATGTCCAGGGATGGGACCTCAACCACCTCCCTGGGAAACCTGTTCAAGTGTTGCACCACAGCATTTAAGGTGCTATTTAGTTACTGTAAATGGGGAGGATTTAAAGGACGCTTGACCCACTCCCAGACTGGAATGGATGTAAAGTTCTCTATGAGTTGATTTAAATGAATTCCCTTTTCCAAAAAAGGGGAAAAAAAGAAGGAGATAAAGTGGAAAGTGGAGTTGATTTAAGGTAAGCAGGGTGAAAAGCCATACATATCTGCTGTGCAAAAAAGCAGTGTTTGCTTGCCTTAATTGTCCAAAGAGGATAAAAGTGCTGCTGATCTCATGCACTGTACTGTCAAATGCACAATCCCCAGGAAGCAGTTGACATGTTTATTAAGGAGCTGCAATTTCACAGGTCAGAGTTTGAACAAGTTTGAACTCTATCAGTCTTTTAAACACTTCCCTATAACTGGTTAAGCCTTAAAGAAACCCAAACAAACAAAACAAAAAAAAAACAAAAACCCAAAACCACTTGAATTGCCTTTTCAAGGAAATGTGTAAACATTATATGGAAATACTTAAAAGTTAGCTTGCTTCCTGTTGCCAAAAGATCATCTAATTCTTTTTTTTTCCTCAAAGTCCTACTTCTAAACCCTTTTGGCTGTAGTTTTTTGCTTTTTTTCTTTTTTTTTTTTTTAATCTTCAGGATGTGACTTTTTTACCTTTAGCTTGCAGTCACTATGTAGGTCTCTCTTTATTTTTTTTTGTGTGTATTTTTAGAAACATTAATTAAGAAGTAGAACAAACTGTACATAAAAGATTGATGGTGATTGAATGGTTCAAACATCCCTAAAGGAAACTAGTCTGTTCACATTGCATCAGAGCACTCACTATCAATATTGGCTGGGGGATGAGGTGATTGAGAGCAGCCCTGTGGGAAAGGACTTGGGGGTGCTGATGGACAAGAAGATGGACATGAGCAGACAGTGTGAGCTTGCAACCCAGGAGGCAAATTACATCCTGGGCTGCATCAAAAGCAATGTTGCCAGCAGATCCAGAGAGGGGATTCTGCCACTTTGATCTGCTCTGGTGAGACCTCACCTGCAACACTGCATCCAGCTCTGGAGCCCTCAATACAGGAAGGACATGGACCTGATGGAGTAGGTCCAGAGGAGGGGCATGGAAATGATCAGGGGTTTGGAGCACCTTTGCTACAAGGACAGGCTGAGGGAGCTGGGGGTGTTCAGCCTGGAGAAGGCTCCAGGGAGACCTAATAGCAGCCTGCTAGTATCTGAAGGGGTCTACAAGAAGGCTGCAGAGAGACTGTTTGCAAAGGCCTGCAGGAGCAGGATGGGGGCAGTGGCTTCAAACTACAGCAGAGCAGATTGAGATTGGATGTGAGGAACAAGTTCTGCACCATGAGGGTGATGGAACACTGCAACAGGTTGCTCAGGGAGGTGGTTGAGGCCCCATCCCTGGAGGTACTCTGTGATTCCATGCTAAAGTCATGTTGGGTCTGTCCAAGTCTTTATGTATCTGCGTTTTTTCAAACTATGACTTAAAAGCAAAAAACCCCGTGATGTGTTTTTGGTTTTCCATGCAAACCAGATGATCAGGAGTGGTGAATTGCTGCTGCAGGTTTAGACTTGAGTCATGAAAAGCTGTTAAAAGTGCCTGATCTGCCTTCAAGGTAAAAGGAAAAACTACTTCAAGTGCTTTTTGCTGTAGCTTGGCAATATGCAGGAACAAACCCTAAACTCTACTGCTTTGGCAAGTTGTGACAGATATGCAAGTTCCCTACTACCTTCTGCTCTGAAGGAATCTCCTGGAGTTCTCAGGACTTTGGTAGGGAGGCACAGCTGAAGTATTGTTTGGGTTTTTTTGCTGACCACATCCTTTTGCTAACCAAGCAGAGAGAAGTGGTGATCAAGGGCACAATGTCCACCTACAGACCAGTGAAAAAGTGGCATCCCTCAGGGGTCAGTGCTGGGCCCAGTGCTCTCTGACATCTTTGTCAGTGCCATGGACAGAGGAATCAGTGCAGCCTCAGCAAGTGTGCAGCTGGCACCAAGCTGTGTGGCACAGTCACTTGCTAGAGGGCAGAGATCCATCCAGAGGGACCTGGACAGGCTGCAGAGCTGTGCCCAGGCCAACCTCAGGACATTCAACAAGGCCAAGTGTGAGGTCCTGCACCTGGGTAGGCACAATGCCAAGCACAGCTCCAGGCTGGGTGGGGAATGGCTGAGAGCAGCCCTGAGGAACAGGCCCTGGGGGTCTGGGGTGAGGAAAAGCTCAACCTGAGGCTGCAGTGTGAGTGCAGCCCAGACAGCAACTGTGTGCTGGGCTGCAGCAAGAGCAGTGTGGGCAGCAGGGCAAGGGAGGGGATTGTGCCCCTTGGCTCTGCTCTCCTCAGACCCCACCTGCAGTCCTGGGTGCAGTTCTGGAGCCCCCAGCACAGGAAGGACATGGAAGTGTTGGAGCCAGTGCAGAGGAGGCCACCAAGATGCTGAGAGGGCTGCAGCAGCTCTGCTGTGAGGACAGGCTGAGAGAGTTGGGGCTGTGCAGCCTGGAGAAGAGAAGGCTTCCAGGAGACCTTAGTGTAGCCTTCCAGGATCTGAAGGAGGCTTCAGGAAGGCTGGGGAGGGACTATTGACAAGGTCTGGGAATGCCAGGACAAGGGGCAATGGGTTTGAAGTGACAGAGGGAAGACTGAAACTGGATGTTAGGAGGAAGTTGTTTGCAGTGAGGGTGGTGAGACACTGGCACAGGTTGCCCAGGGAGGTTGTGGTTGCTCCCACCCTGGAGGTGTTCAAGGCCAGGTTGGAGGAGGCCTTGAGTGACCTGTGCTAGTGGGAGGTGTCCCTGCCTATGGCAGGGGGTTGGGACTAGATGCCCCTTGAGGTTCCTTCCAACCTTACCATTCTATGATAAGTAAAAAAAAAACCAAACCAACAAACCAAGCAAATCCCAACAAAAATCAGAGAAGAAATAAAAGGACTAATATGAAGAATTTGCTTCAGAATGACTCATATTTGATTGTACATGTGACAAATAAGTATTATTCAAGTACAATTAAAACTCTTATGTAAGAGTGGATGTAAGTTAAAAATGCTGAGTGTTGGAACCTAGATTTTATTTTGGTGTCAGCTCTAATTTTTCTCCTTTTCATGGAGAGAAAAAAAGTCATTAAGAATCAACAGTTTGAGCAGAACAGCAAATCTGAAGACACTTTTTTGTTGTTGTTTACCCATCTCTTTCTTTTTTTTTTTGTCATTTATGACTTTTCTATGAAAAGAAATCAGAGTTCTGAAGCCTTTGGAAGATGTTGACATCTCCATAAAGTGTTAGAAATGTGACTGTGGTTTTTTTGTCTCTTTTCAGTGTTCTGGACACCACTTGTCTGTACTGTGTGTGGGGACCTTTCTCCAAGATTTGGTTACATCCCACCCAACCTGTAGCTGTCCACATCTTTGTCTACTCTCACATTGGACCTGAGGGAAAATGTCTTGATGGATCCATCCTAAGTGTGCTAGCCACAGCTCTCATTGGTGGTTGACAATGGCTTCTAAGTGGTAAGACCTTTCCCACGGTTCTTTGCAAATGCTTTTTTGTGCATCTAGTTTTTGTCATCCCTTTTTGATTAGGTCTTTGTAGTACTGTTCATGTGCTTGTACCTACTGCTTCAGATATCATAGAATCATAGAATGGTAAGGTTGGAAGGGACCTCAAGGATCATCCAGTTCCAACCCCCTGCCATAGGCAGGGACATCTCCCACTAGCACAGGTCACTCAAGGCCTCCTCCAACCTGGCCTTGAACACCTCCAGGGAGGGAGCAGCCACAACCTCCCTGGGCAACCTGTGCCAGTGTCTCACCACCCTCACTGCAAACAACTTTCTCCTGACATCCAGTTTCAATCTCCTCCGTACCAGTTCAAACCCATTGCCTCTCTTCCTGTCCTTGCTAGACCTTGTCAGTAGTCCCTCCCCAGCCTTCCTGTAGCACCCTTCAGATCCTGGAAGGTTACTCCAAGGTCTCCTGGAAGCCTTCTCTTCTGCAGGCTGCAGTGCCCCAACTCTCTCAGCCTGTCCTCATAGCAGAGCTGCTACAGCCTTCTGAGCATCTTGGTGGACCTGCTCCAACAGTTCCATGTCCTTCCTGTGCTGGGGGCTCCAGAACTGTACACAGGACTCCAGGTGGGGTCTGACAAGAGCAGACTATGCCAGCATCTAAACTGTCCTCCAAGAACAGTGCAGTCTACTGCAAGAGTGGACAAATTGCTAACACTGCTAACACCACTTCCTTTTGACCGTTGGGATCAGAATGGTGTGATGGGAGTGGGGCATGAAACAATGTTCTTTCTAAAGTATGTGTGATGTGGATTTTGCTTTCAAGATTAATTTTTTTTGCTCTAGATGATTGATATGTTCTATAACATTCTCTATAGAATGGTTTGGGATCACAGGATGTCATAGAGTCATAGAATGGTAAGGTTGGAAGGGACCTCAGAGATCATCTGGTTCCAACCTCCTGCCATAGGCAGGGACACCTCCCACTAGTACAGGTCACTTAAGGCCTTGTCAGTTGGTCCTGAACACCTCCAGGGAGGTTGGGGAACACAGAAGCCTTCTCTTCTCCAGGCTGCAGAACCCCAACTCTCCAAACCTGTCCTCATAACAGAGTTGCTGCAGCCCTCTGAGCATCTTCAGGCATCTGTGTTGTAAAGGGAGCTTGGTTCTGTCAGGCTGAGTGGCTGCAGTTAGACCTTCCAAGTCCAGAGACTTGGAAGGGACTCAAAGAGATTATCTAGTTCCAGCCTCCCTGGCATTGGCAGGGACCTCCTAAAAATCAGTCTTTAAGGTTTAAAGCAACTCATGCCACACGGTGGCAAGCATGTGTAGAACAGCTCAATGCTACATAATAGAATCACAGAATGGTCTGGGTTGGAAAGGGCTTCTGAAGGTCATCCAGTCCAACCTCCTCTGCAGTCAGCAGGGACAGTCCTCAGCGAGATCAGGTTGTCCTGCCCAAAGTCCTGTTGAGACTCACTTTGAATACCTCTGGGGATGGGACCTCAACCACCTCCTGGGCAACCTCTTCCAGTGTTCCACTACCCTTATGGTGCAGAGCTTCTTCTTAACATCCAGCCTAAATATGCTGTGTTCTAGTTTGAAACCATTGCATTCATCCTGTCCCTACAGGCCTTTGCAATCTCTCTCCAGCCTTCTTGTAGCTCCCTTCAGGTACTGGCAGGCTGCTATTAGATCTTCCTGGAGCCTTCCCTTCCCCAGGCTGATCACCCCCACTCCTTCAGCCTGTCCTTGTAGCAGAGGTGCTGCCACTGTCTGATCATTTTTGTGGCACTCCTCTGGACCTGCTCCATCAGGTCTTTCCTGTATTGAGGGCTCCAGAGCTGGATGCAGTGTTCCAGGTGAGGTCTCAGCAGAGCAAAGTGGCAGAATCACCTCTCTGGATCTGCTGGCAACGCAACATCCACAGCTCCAATTTTTCTTTTGTTCTGTTTCCCTTTTACATCAGCCTTCTTCCATGCCAGTTTCTCAACCCTTAAGCCAAGACTATAGAATAGGTCTTAATATACTCTTGGGTTTTGACAAACTTTCAGTTATTTCTGTTATTAACTAATGATTAATCAGATTATTATATATTCTGTCATGTTTTCAGCATAACTCTTTCTTTCCTGTCTTATGTTGCCCTGTCTATTCTTTACAGTATGTAATAAAATAGAATTTGAACATGCTCTGAGGTCTGCCATGGGATCATTCCCAGATGGATCATATCCACTGTTGTATGCTGCTAGATGATCTCAAAGCTTGCTTCCAGCTTAAGCCATTCTATGATTCTAGTTGCAGAACTTGCTGGCTTGTTTCACTGTCTTCTGGTTGAATGTTATACCAGAGTTAATTCTTTTTATTCCTTTCAATAAATGTGTTGCTGCTGAAGTTTACTTTGAGCTTTGCCTCCATCTTTCTGCTGCTCAAGGTAGGCAAATGCACTTTCTAGTGTTAAGGGTAGGATCTCCAGTCTTTTAAATGGAACAGAAAGATGGACAGAACAGATACATAACAGAAAGATAAACAGAAAGAACATAACAGAAAGATAGATGTTAGAGGACATCAGTGTCATACTGGCTGTGAGTTCATAGAATCATAGAATGGTAAGGTTGGAAGGGACCTCAATGACCTCAGCTCTCCTATGAGGACAGACTGAGAGAGTTGGGGCTCTGCAGCCTGGAGAAGGGAAGGCTTTGAGGGGACCTGATAGTAGCCTTCCAGGATCTGAAGGGGGCTACAGGAAGGCTGGGGAGGGACTATTGACAAGGCCTTGCAATGCCAGGACAAGGGGCAATGGGTTTGAACTGGCAAAGGGGAGATTTAGACTGGATGTTAGGAGGAAGTTCCTTGCAGTGAGGGTGGTGAGGCACTGGCACAGGTTGCCCAGGGAGGTTGTGGCTGCTCCCTCCCTGGAGGTGTTGAAGGCCAGGTTGGATGAGGCCTTGAGTGAGCTGTGCTAGTGGGAGGTGTCCCTGCCTATGGTAGGGAGTTGGAACTGGATGATCCTTGAGGTCCCTTCCACCCTTACCATTCTATGATCTATGGCCTGTCTTGAGTATTAAAAGCCTGTTGTGTTGTGTGTAGACAGTAAACAGGAGGGTTTTCCACTTCAGAAACTGAAGACAAGTTGACTGTCAGGGTGTATTTTCCTGTCAGATTCTGCAGAGAGAGTCTAAAGTACTTTCCTTTAAAAACCATGTGTGAGAAGGAAAAATAATATATTACTGGGAAAAAAATGTGCCAGCTGCCACTCTTCTTTCATGTCATTAATTTACTGCCTGGAATCTGTTCCCTGATCTGCAGAACCAGTTGCTCAGGGCTTTATCCAGTCAGTCTTCCAAGCTGTTATGGTGAACAGTACATGACCTCTCTGACAAACTGTCTGGGGCATCAGTTGTGCTGAAAAAAACCCAACCCAACCCAACCTATTTCTGTCTGTAAATGCAATTGCTAAACAGGAATTAGAGCAATTAATGGATCTGTTCATACAAGTGTTTTTGCAGGTGTACCACTTAAGTCTGGTTAAAAGTTTTTCCCTACATGGTTAAGAAAATAAAGGAAGAGGGGAAAAAGGGATTTTTGTGGTGTGGTTTTGGTTTGGTTTTAATTATTCCCCCCCACCCCTCCTTCCATCCTTAATCATTTAGGATTAAAGCAGTACTTGGTTCTTCCTACCCTGCTCAGGAGTTTTATTAGCTGTGTCTATATAAATTGTGAGATGGCTATGGGGGGAAATAAATGGAGACATTTAAGTTCTTAGTAGAAACTAATAAAAAAAAGATGTGTTTTGTGTGGGGTGTTTGGGGTTGTGTTTTTTTAATAGCTCAGTGGGCTTCGCTAACTTTTAGTAGGGCTTTTCCCCCACCTCCTGCTTCATTCATTTGAACATCAATTCTTCCTGTGCTGCCTGACTAGAGGGGTGCTTCTGCTGAAGGCTTTTTTGTTAGACCATATTTGAAGAGCACCTCACACTTGATGTGATTCAGATGATGTGGAACACCTATGACACATCTGCAAAGCCCAAGGTGAAGATGCTAACAAGAAACACAGAAGAGCTGCTTAATCTGTGGGTTGGAAAAGCTCTCTGTGTGTCAGACTAGGGTGTGTGAGGCAAATCTTTGAACCTCCTTTGTTGAATTTCTCTTTCTCAGGATTCTGTCTGTTTTGGGAAGGTTGTAACACCATTCAGCAGTCATAAAATTCCTGGTGTCAACCTTTTATAAAGCTTTATAGAACTTACTCTATGACAGTTCCATGACAGAAAATAATAGGATGGCTCAGTTTGGAAGTGACCTCAGAAATCATCTACTCCAACCTCCCTCCCCATGGGCAGGGATATCTCATCTAAACTTGTCTGTTCAAGGCCTCATCCAGCCTGGCCTTGAACACTCCCAGGGAGGAGCAGCCACAACTATACCTTTACAATGAGAATTTTTAGTTTAAGTTGTCTTTATAACAGTATATTTGTTTTAATTTAATCTGCTTGTATATCGAGCATAACATACAAGGCCCTTTCAGTGGTATTCTTGTAACACCTAAAATTAAATACATTTGACCTTGAAATGGATTTGGAATGTTGTGGGTATTTTTTCCTGGGAGTCTTGTTTATGCATCAGCAAGAAGATTGTGGAGAAAGAAACTCTGACCTGCTGGCTGACTTGGATCTTGGTTAATTTTGCACCATTACAGCTCTGGAATTTTATTTATAGACAGCTATCTGTATGCATATGTGTCTGGAAATCTTACTTTTAATACTCTTTTGGGTCAGACAACTCTTTTACAATTGGCTGTGGAAATGCTGCTGGTTCTCTCTGTGCAGCCAGCACCTGCTTGCTTGAAAAGAGTTCATCTCTTTGAGAGGTGCTTAGAACTATTGACTTCTGAGAATCATCACCTCTTTGAGAGATGCTTAGAATCATAGAATCGTCAAGTCTGGAAGGGACCACAAAGATCATCCAGTCCTAACCCCCCTGCCATGGGCAGGGACACCTCTCACTAGATCAGGCTGGCTACAGCCTCCTCCAGCCTGGCCTTAAACACCTCCAGGGATGAGGCTTCTACCACCTCCTTGGGCAACCCCTGCCAGGCTCTCACCACCCTTATGCTGAACAACTTCTTCCTAACCTTCAGGCTGAATCTCCCCATTTCTAGCTTGGTTCCATTCCCTCCAGTTCTATCACTACCTGATAGCCTAAAAAGTTCTTCTCCAGCTTTCTTGTAGCCCCCTTTGGATCCTGGAAGGCCACAATAAGGTCTCCTCAGAGCTTTCTCTTCTGCAACCTGAACCCCAACTTTGTGTCTGCTTAATTTAAAAGAAAGAGCAACTTCTTTATGAAGGTGTGGAGTAACTGCACAAGCTGCAGGAAAAGACTCTACATTGCAGTTTAAATCCAGAGTATATCATTGTGGAATGGAAGTCTCCAGGGAACTGGTAAATGCTTGTCCTTTGGCTAGCAGCTAATGAAAACATCTCTGTGTCTCTATGCAAAACAAGTACTTCAAAGGCAGGGAGACAATGATAGGTGAATTTTTTTTCCAGCTGTTTGGGTGAAACACAAGTGATGAAGCTATTTCTGATGCCTCCTACATAGTTGCAGAGCTTTCCTGTGGAAACTCTTGAGGTCCCCTCCCTTGTGCTTCTGCCCAGCATGGCTTAATAGATCCTGCCTCACTCCTTCTGGGGCACTTTCCACTTACAGTGTACTGTTAATGGTCTCACCTCTGCTCCTTAGCTCCTCCTCAGTAAGAATGTCTGGCTCAGGAAAGGCTTCTGAAGTGCAGCAAGGCTCACTTCTGATGCAGACAATGCAGTTAAAAAAAAAGGAAAGAAAAAATAATGTCTCTTAATTTAAGAGTATAAGAATTCAGGCTGAAAGGTGCAGCAGAGTCAGGGAAAGAATAACAGTGTTGAGGGAGGAAATTAGCTCTTTCTCTTTGAGGGCTGCTTAGCTTCAGCTCTTCATTTTAACCACTTTTCATTGGCTTTTCTGTGTGAGTGATGAAAGATAGTCCTTGTGTGGACAGAATTGACAGTCTTGACACCTCTGGGTATTTGCCTTCGTAGGCAGCCTGCTGGCTCACAACAATCCTTTCAACTTGAAAAGAAGAGGTGGGTTTGAAAATTGAGAAAGGGAAAGGTCTAAAGATTGCTTTGGTGTCTTCCTTATGGAGGAAGTAATTTCAGCTGCTGAGGCTGTTTTGAAAATGAAGCCTCCTGTCTTTCACTATGACAATTAAAAGTCTTTTTATTAGTAGTTGATTTAAAAAAAAAATCAAAAGTGGGAGAAGGACACAGGTCTGCTGTAGGCTTTCTAGACTCATTTGATGGCTGGAGCATCAATGTCTCTTTAAACAAAGGAATCTTTACCCTCCTGGGTTGACTGACTGGAGAGCAGCTCTGAGGAAAAGGACCTGGCAGTCTGGGTAGATGAAAAGCTCAACATCAGGCAGGGTGAGGAATGGCTGAGAGCAGCCCTGAGGAACAGGCCCTGGGGTCTGGGGTGATGAAAAGCTCAACATGAGGCTGCAGTATGAGTGCAACCCAGACAGCAACTGTGTGCTGGGCTGCAGCAAGAGCAGTGTGGGCAGCAGGGCAAGGGAGGGGATTGTGCCCCTTGGCTCTGCTCTCGTCAGACCCCACCTGCAGTCCTGTGTGCAGTTCTGGAGCCCCCAGCACAGGAAGGACATGGAACTGTTGGAGTGGGTCCAGAGGAGGCCACCAAGATGCTGAGAGGGCTGTAGCAGCTCTGCTGTGGGGGACAGGCTGAGAGAGTTGGGGCTGTGCAGCCTGGAGAAGAGAAGGCTGCCAGGAGACCTTAGAGTAGCCTTCCAG
>VWZE01023828.1:1759-12124 GCA_013396675.1 Eubucco bourcierii
AGCAGCTCTGCTGTGAGGACAGGCTGAGAGAGTTGGGGCTCTGCAGCCTGGAGAAGAGAAGGCTTCGAGGAGACCTGATAGTAGCCTTCCAGTATCTGAAGGGGGCCTACAGGAAGGCTGGGGAAGGATTATTTACAAGGTCTTGCAATGACAGGACAAGGGGCAATGGGTTTAAACTGGCAGAGGGGAGATTTAGACTAGATGTTAGGAGGAAGTTCTTTCCAGTGAGGGTGGTGAGGCACTGGAACAGGTTGCCCAGGGAGGTTGTGGATGCTCCCTCCCTGGGTGTGTTCAAGGCCAGATTGGATGAGGCCTTGAGTAACCTGTACTAGTGGGAGGTGTCCCTGCCTATGGCAGGGGGTTGGAACTAGATGATCCTTGAGGTCCCTTCCAACCTTACCATTCTATGATTCTATGAAAAGCACGGTTAGAAGAGAACTGATGATGTTGTTTCATCTACCCCTCTGTGTAAAGGCACCAGTCTGAACAGATCTCCTCAAACCTGGTAATGTCCATGTATGCATTACTCCCCAACTATATTGTGAGAAAAAAATGTACCTAATACAGATATCTTGTCCTGCTCCAAGTGGCACAGAAAACCGTAATATCAAATAGTTGTGTGTGGTGATTAGTTTGGGGTTTTTTTGGCTTTTGTTTTGTTTTGGTTTTTGTTTTTTAGCAGGTTTACAATCCTGTTTTGACTTCTGTTTCCTTCAGCCATCTCAGTGATTACTGCCTGCTTCCTGATTTCCCCCTTTGCTCCTTACTGCAGTTACCATGAGGTGTTTTATTACAGAGGTGACTATTTGACAACTACAACAGTGAAAATGGTAGATCCGGAGTTCAAATGCCTCTGCTGTTAGGTAAAGGGTGCCACGTGGTTCCTAAACTTTTTGTAATCCCTAACTATACACTTTGTTATAGTAAGATGGGAATTGTGGTCGTGCTGTGAAATGTTGGAAGGTTTAGTAGCTAGTGGGCATGGTGAGAGAAATTGCAAGCATGGTCTATTTTCCAACATCTTGACAGTTTTATGACTCAGCGGTTACTATAAACTTTTTTTCTTGTCATTCTTAAGATGGAATTCCTCTTTGTGTCTCTGTGGCATCCTAACATTACCTACTGTTTTCAACTCCTCTACCACATCATATAGCTAGGGATTGGAAACACAGGCTCAGTATTTGGGACAGTTATCTTTAATATCTTTATCAATCATCTGGAAAAGGGAATTGAGTGCACCCTCAGTAAGTTTGCAGATGACATGAAATTGGGTGACAGTGCTGATCTGCTTGAGGGTAGGATCTCTGTGAAGAGATTGGGACAGGCTGGATTGATGGGTCAGTTGTATGAGGTTTAACAAAGCCAAGTGCTGGGTCCTGCACTTGGGTCACAACTCAGGCAATGCTACAGGCATACAATGCCTTGCAAGTTGCCTGCAGAAAAGGACCTGGGGATGTTGGTTGACAAATGGCTGAATATGTGCCAGCAGTGTGCTCAGGTGGCCAAGAAGGCAAACAGTATTCTGGCTTGTATCAGGAATACTGTGGCTAGCAGAACCAGAGCAGGGAATGCCCCTGTACTTGACACTGGTGAGACCACACCTCAAGTACTGTGTCCAGCTTTGGGCCCATCACAAGAAAGACACTGAGTTGCTGGAGCTCATTGAGAGAAAGTCTGGAGTTATTTGGTCTGCTGAAAAGGAGGCTAAGTGCCTCATTGCTCTCTACAACTATCTGAAAGGAGGTTGTAATGAGGTGGGGATCGATAACTTCTCTTTAGTATCAGATGATAGGACAGGGGGAAATCACCTCAAGCTGTGCCAGGGGAGGCTTGGACTGGATATTAGGAAAAAATTCTTTCCTGAAAGAGTGGTCAGGCATTGGAACAGGCTTCCCTGGGAGGTGATGGAGTCACTGTCCCTGGAGGTGTTCAGGAAATGTGTAGACATGGCACTTGGGGACATGATTTAACAGCCATGGTGATGTTAGGTCAATGGCTGTATTTTCCAACCAAAACAATTCTGTGATTTTATGAATTACAATCACAGAATCATGGAAACATTTAGGTTGGAAAAGGCCTGCAAGATCATCCAGTCCAACCGTCAAACCTACTCGGCCAAGTCAAACACTAAGCCATGCCTCTAAGCATCACATCTACATGGCTTTTAAATACATCAAGGGATATTATGCCCAATGACAGGACAAGGGGCAATGGGTTCAAGCATAGGAAATTCTGTGTGAACATGAGGAAAAAGTTTTTCTCAGTGAGGGTGATGGAACACTGGAATAGATTGCCTGGGGGGGTTGTGGAGTCTCCTTCTCTAGAGATACTCAAAACCTGCCCGGATGCATTCCTGTGTGATCTGGTACAGAGGATCCTGCTCTGGCAGAGGGGTTGGACTAAATGATCTTTCGAGGTCCCTTGCAACCCCTCACATTCTGCGATTCTGTGATTTTGTGATTCTGTGATTCTGTGATGTGAGTTAACCAACAGCCTGCTGCAGTACCTGACAACCCTTTCATCAAAAAATCTTTTCCTAATGTCCAGTCTAAACCTTCTCTGGTGCAGCTTGAGGCCAATCTATTATTCTAAGGAGGATGGGGTTTGACTCAGAATCTGATGTAGGTAAATCACTTTATCTTGCGAGCGCCTTTAAACAACCAAACTCTTCATTTTGTCAGAGATTCTCTGAAGACAGGCACACTAACTTCAGCCTTGAGTGGAGCTTATTAATTGTCCCAGTCTATTATTCCTACACAGTCAGCTGTGAGTGGGCCATGGTCTTGCCAGCTTCACGTTTAGCAGGACTACTGTATCTTTTTCCTTGACCATTGGGCTATTATACAAGAAGTCTTATGAAGAACATACTAATAAGTGAATATTTTTTTTTTTCATTTCTTTCTCTACTGTTGGGTTGTGGGAAGCATCTTGTTGAAGGAGTGCAGGCTTCCTTGGTTGTATAATGTATGCTGTACGCTGAAATAAACCCTTGGCCCACATGGAGCCTTGGGTCCAGTTGACTTCATTACTTCATAGACAGTTTCTGCTGAGAATCCCCAGCCCTGTTGCCCCTGCTCCTGTGGTTCACCTCCCTCTTCCAAATCACACACTTTATATACCAGGTTTATATTTCCTTGGTTTTGATGTCTTCCAGTGTTGACTTTGCATTGCTTTCATACATCACATGTAGCAGGCAGGGAGAAAGAGTGTTTGGTCATAAGGACACATGAAGTTTGGAGTACTTTATAGAGCTTGTAGCCCTTGTCTTGTAGTGGAAACCAGAATCAGTGAACTTCGGGTCCTCGTTTTTCCCTCACCTCACCTACCTCCATGCCACCAATGATTCTTTTTGTTCTTTCTTCTCCCTGAGATGATGTGTTTTGAGAACCTTCAGTTCAAGTAACAGATTTCGAGACTCAATGTTCACTGTTGCAACTCCTGCTCTAAGACAGTCTAAGTAAGTATATGGCCTTCAACCATTAGAGTCCATAACTAGTTAACAGGGAAAAACATAGGACACCATGCAGGCTGTTCTAACATGAAGAAGAAAATGTGTGTTTTCATTTTCTATTTGTGTGTGTGATGGTTTGGGAGTTCCCCACTCCCCACTTTCACACTTTGTAAAATGACCCAGACTAGAACTCAGCCAGCTGGAAGTTAAGGAATGAAGCTCTATTTACAGCTCAGCACAATGTACAAGCAGATATATACACTATAGACAGGAATAGTTACAGAAATATACAAGTTAAAGATAATACAGAAACACAACACCCCTCCCAGAAATCAGAGATCTCAGAAGGGGCTCCCAACCACCCTTCCACCTTCTCCCCACCCCTGTACCTTACCCCAAGGTTTGCCTTATACGCAAGGTGAATTAGGGGGAACGGCTGGGGGCTTAGAAGGAAAGTGGTTAGTGAAGATTAATCTGCAAAAAGGAGCCAGAAGCTAGACCGCCCAAGACACTATGCCCCCGGAGAGAGACAGACTGAGACTGCCTTATCTAGTGTTTTGAGTTCTTTTCCTAAACATCTCAGCAAACCTATGAGTGAAGCAGACATCACCATTGTTTTCCTTTCACAACCTATAGTGTAATTTTCTCTATTAAAATATTCCAATTAGCCTCAAACCAACACAGTGTGTAAATCCCACAACATACCTAAGATGTGCTAGCAGCCACTGATTGTTTCCCACAGGGAGTAGGGCAAGATGTTATTTTTTACACAGATGAGTTGCTGCATAGCACTAACTACTCAATAATGTATATGATGAGCACAGTAGAAGATTTCTGATAGTCATTTATGTTCACACATGTAAGTAATCTACATATACTGCTGTACATCTAACTCCCTCAGGGAAATGTTCTGGGAGTCTCCCAGAGTTTGAAAGTGTGAAAAAATCACCATGGGCCAGCCATGCTGTGACGGTTTGGGAGTTACCCATCCCGCCACACTTTGTAAAATGACCCAGACTAGAACTCAACCGGCTGGAAGTTAAATGATGAAGCTCTATTTACAGCTCAGCACAATGTATAAGCAGATATATACACTATAGACAGAATATTCACAGAAATATACAAGTAAAAACTAGTACAGCAACACAACACCCCTCCCAGAAATCAGAGACCCCAGGAGGGGCTCCCAACCACCCTTCCACCTTCTCCCCACCCCTGTACCTTACCCCAAGGTTTGCCTTACGTGCAAGGTAAATTAGGAGGATCAGCCAGAGGGGTTAGAAGAAAAAGTGGTTAGTGAAAATTAATCGGCAGAGGAGTGAGAGGCAGAAACTGATAAATCGCACCAGCAGCTCCTGCTCCAGCAAGAACCAGAGACTGACTTATCAATCGTTTTGGTTATTGTTCCCAAACAATTTCTTAGCAAGCGTATGAGTGAAGCAGACATCATGATGTTTTCCTTTCACAGCCTATAGTGTAATTTTCTCTATTAAAATATTCTAATTAGCCTCAAACCAGCACACATGCTCTCAGCATGAAGCATTTTAGTCGGTTGTCAGGACAGTTTTTCTTAAGAAAGTTGCTTTTTCACTAGAGGAGTCAGAAACTACCAGTTTAGGATGTTTTGAGGATGCTGCATATCACTATTTAGTGGCAAAAAAGCAAGTAAATGGGAAAAAAACATACCCCAGAACCACTCTGCAGCATATGGATCCATTACGCACTCACATTGGAAACACTGTAGATTATCATAGTTAAAAACTCTTCTGCTTTTTCAGTTGTATTAACTAATGTAGCCATTTGAATAAATCAGCCACTGAGCTCCCTTTATGTAAGATAGATGGTATTTCTTGCCAGCAGGGTAATGTGATTTAACAGTTGTGCTTCATATTATGCATCTCTGCAAGCTGGAAGTCTGGATGATAAATGGTGTGATAAACATTGGAGAGGCACCAAATTCCAAGGAGATTACTATTGCCTCCTGTATTATAAAACTAAATGAGAAAAAAACGATTTTACATTAACTTTTCATTCAAATTGACAGTTAAGGAAATGGTAAAATGTGGTTGTATGGTAATGACACTTTCTCTTTTGTTATTGCACCACATCCTTTTGTCACAGTCACTCTGATTATATTTCCTTAAGAGAAAAGCTTGTAAAATCATAGCTGGGCATAGGATGCCCTGCTCACACCAAGGGTTTGTTTCAGCGAAGTTGGTCAGTGGTTTCTTTTCCAGACGTGCTCACACTGATCTCCACCCGTTAACACAATGTTGTCATTAATTTTCCCCTCTTTCCAAAGGTGATGGCTTTGAGGTTCACACTTGGAGTTGTTTTTCTCCTGCTGTCACTGGATCTGTAGTTTTTGCATTGGTTTGGTTTGGTCTGTTTCTAGCCCAAAATGTTTTTTTAAAAAAATTATTTATTTATTTTAAATAAATACTTATTCATGAAAGCCAGAGTCCAGCAATGAGGTATTGTTACTTTAAGTGATGGTGACTTTTCCTGGAGGGTTTCAACACCAGGATGTTCATTGGCTACCAGGCTAATTGCTTTACACTGCAAATGATGCCCAGGGGTGAAATAATACAAAAACTGAGGCAAAATTTCCAACATGTGTTCTTTAAAATTCCCCTCTGAACTGGAAGAGTGACCTTTGGTGAACAAACGTTCTTTCACCTTCAGCGTTCAAAACTACTAATGTTTTAGTATGCTTACATGATTAATTCACAGGCTTTCTTTTCAACACAGTAATTTCTGGACTCTGCCTTTCTTGTGGCCTCAGATTTGAAGCAATTTGTTCTCTAAGTCTATCAATGGTTTATTCAGTACAAATAAGTTCGATTGCACCCTTAATAGTTGCTGAGTAAGAGTTACACTCAGTTACTTTGGCTTTAGATTTTTGTAGGAGGAGCTTTTACCCATGTTATTCCATAATGCAGATCCTTGCAACTGAGATGGCTTGCTGAATGTTTTGTAGGCTGAGAAGAGCCATTAGAAACATATCAAATTTCTCAGCAGGGGTGGTTGTTTATGGTCTTGTGTGGTAATGAACGATGTTTTCTCCTACCCTGCAAGTATTAAAAAACTTAGGAGGAAGAAAGTTCTAGACTGATTGATATGATTTATTTATAAAGCAAAATATTAAAAACTATGGGCATCCCTGAGCCTGAGCTGTAGGGGCAAAAGGCTTGCCTTATGCTATTTAAGTCATGTAGTATCCCTGATTCCTGCTCTCATTTAGCAGCATGTCTATAATTTAAAGTCTGCCTTAGGTGATGTGACAGTTGTTTTTCACGGGTAAGCCTCATTTACTTTGTTAATTACCCCATTATGTACTGCCCAGTAACTGCTAGAGTGGGAAGACAGGGGAATCACAGATGTATTTCTGCTTCCAGTACTGAGTGACTCTAGACTTTCTGACAAAATGTTGCCACATGCTCAAATTTTATTAGAGCCTTTGCTGTTTGTTGTGGGATCCCTTTTTGAAGATCCTGAAGAATGGCTCAGAAAATCACAGTGTTGGTCAAGACATTTTCCTGGCTGACCTTTACGTTGCTAATTATTCACTCCTATGCTTTGACCAAGATAGTGCTTTCTCCAGGCTTTATTTCTTGAACAATTCTTCCTCTTCCCCTCCCAGCCACTGTTCTTAGCAAGGTATATTATTGTTCTTCTCTCAGGGTGTATTACTAAGTTAGGTTTTAACTTCACAGGTCTCTTGTGTGTCACCCCTAGTCTGTGTTTTACAGGGCACTTGGAATCTTTGTTAAATGTGATGTCATTTGCCTCTTATAAATCTAAAGTATGTATCTCTCTCAACACAAAATCAGTCATGACTGTATCTGATAGTGAATTGATGTAATGCAGTCAGATGACATTTAAAGTCTCTGCTTTATGGGAAATTCTAAAAAAACCCAATTAAAAAAAAAAGCTCTATGTTGGAACAAACCTTTAAAGTGTCTCATGGGTGGAACATTTCCTTCCATGTGTTTTCAAAATAAAGTTTATGCTGGACTATCAGTCACACAAGGATTCTCAGCTCCCAACCCCAGGCATCTATATGATTTTTGCTGTGCAAACAGAAGATTAGGTGGAAAATCCCCTGAGTCTCCATGTCTCTCTAAGAAGAGTGGATAAGTCCTAAGTGCTCTGGATTGTTCCTTTAAGTCTTGGCTCTAATGGCTTTCTGCAAGGTGGGCTGCTGGGCAAGCAGGCAAATTGGCAGGGAACCACGCAGCTGGTTTTCTTCTGAGTATTTGATGAAATCAAAATGTACCATGGGACCGTGTTGATTTCATGGAATCAGCATTTTTCTGGTAGAAAGAAATTTAGGTTGGAAAATTTCTGTCCAGCTCTAATTGTAATGTTTCTGTCCAGACCGCTGCTCTTGGCTTTTCCTATGGGAAATTATGGAAGCCACATCATTGAAAGCTAGTATATTATTAAAATAAGAAGAGATAAAATCATTGCATCTGTATTGTACACCACTAATCAACCCTTGTCCTTCTTAGAGTAAAATGAATTTTACCCACTCGGATTGCTTAGAATTTACTGAAATTACAGTCTCTATTAATTTCAGTATGTAGGAATATAAAATACACTTATCTCTCCATTTAAGTATTTTTAATTATTCCACAGTCATTCTAATCCTGATGACCATATCTCACTCAGCATCCCTGCTTTGGAGAGGACAATGCAAGCAAGGAAGAAAGCATCTTGTAAATCCAACAGGCTATTTTGAGATTTGGGATGCATATGGAATGATTAAGGAGAGGGAAACACAAACTCTCTCGACAGCTGTGTTCACTTGTTCTGTTTCCTCTCTGTACAGATGGCTCACAAATGCTGCAGCAGGATTAGGATGGGGTAAAACCTAGACCTGTTCGTTAGTCTTCTTTGATGAGTAGGGTGGAGTGCAGACTACTCCTACAATAAAGCAGTGGTAGATTTAGGAAACTTCATCGACATATGGAAACTGGGGTTTTCTGCTGGGAGTAGTTTAACTTAGATGAATCCCATGGCATGAAATGTTTTGGGAGAAAGAAAATTTGAAATTGATGATATATTCTGCGTTGAGACTTAAACCTGGCTTTTTAGGTCATCGTTTTTATTTAAAAATGTAACATAGTGGGGAAATGCTGTTGAGGTTTAAAAAGTGATGAACAATACGTATGGTTCTACTTTCCAGAAAAATATTTTTTTCGGCTTCTTTTGACTGTCAAATTCTACCTTTTCTCCCTGAAAAATACCAAAACCAAACCAAAACAAAAGCGAAACAAAAACCAAAACCAAAACCAAACCCAAAACCAACCAACCAACCAACCAAAAAACTCCAAGAAGGTAAAAACATCCAAAATGCTAATGTTGGATGAGAAAAACTTTTTACCCTGTCTGATCATCTATACATTACTATGTCTTCTTCTAACAACTTGTATCAGGAAAGGCTGTGTGCTAGTACAGCTTGAGACTGTGTCCCCTTGTTCTGTTGCTGGTTACCTGGGAGAAGAGACTGACCTCCACCTGGCTACAACCTCCTTTCAGGTAGTTGTAGACAGGAATGTGGTCACAACTGAGCCTCTTCTTTACCAGACTAAACAACCCTAGCTCCCTCACCCTCTCCTCAAAGGTCTTGTGCTTCAGGCTCCTCACCAGCTTTGTTGCCCTTCACTGGACATGTTCCAGTACCTCAACATCTTTCTGAAACTGAGGATCCCAGAACTGGATGCAGTACTCAAAGTGTGGCCAGATTTATTAGCAAGGGACAACTGCTTTCTGTTAATTGATTTCATGTGCTTTTGTTTAGGAGTCACATGGCCTATGTCTGAGAGAACACAGGTGATTTAGTAATTATAAGATGCTCAAGTTTGATGGGAGGGAGGAATATATTCTTCTCGGTCAGCAGTCCTTGTCTGGTCTTGAAGGTAAGATGTGAATGCCTCTCCTCCTTGCACTTGTACCCCCAGCACAGCTATTGAAAGGGCCAGAATTTGAAGAAGCTGACTCTCTTGTGGCTGTTATCCATCATTTGAGGCTGTCATGTTGCAAACTGAGAGGCTGGGGAAGATTGTTAGGGGGAAAGGAAAAAGCAGCTTGTAAAACCACAATCCACAAAAGAATTCAGATGAGTTCAGTACATTACATGTGCTCAGAGATTTAGATAGATAATGTGAAAGGAAGACTTTTTACTTGATATAAATCTCTGTTTGAATACACCCATGGGCCATCTAGACTCTTTTTCTGAAAAACAACCAGAAATAAAGAATTCACACATGGATGATGCCAGAATTCAACAGCCTTATATAGAATATACTTCAGTAAGTTCAGTCTTTCTCTTTCCTTAACTTTACACCCTCTGTGATCATTCCTTGTGTACAAGAGGTACATATGAAATGAAAATGATATATTAATATTAAACTCACAGAAACAGACAGTATATTTCAAGATCAGCCAAAAGGCCTCTGCCCCTGGCAAGATCATGGAGCAGATCCTCCTGAAAGCTCCATTAAGGCAAACGGAAAGCAAAGAGGGGGCAATTAGTGGCAACCAGCAATGGCTTCAACAACGGCAGATCTTGCCTGACAAATTTAGTGGATTTTTATGAAGAAGTCACAGTGACAGTGGACAAGGGAAGGGCAACTGATGTCTTCTGCCTGGACCTGAGTAAGGCATTTGACTCTGTCCCACATGACATCAAACTGGAAAAACATGGACTTGATGGGTGGAGCACTGCTGGATAAGGAATTGGTTGGATGGTCGCACACAGAGAGTGTTGATCAAGGGCACAATGTCCACCTGGAGACCAGTGCCAAGTGGTGTCCCTCAGGGATCAGTGCTGGCACCAGTGCTGTTTAACATCTTTGTCAGTGACATGGACAGAGGAATCGAGTGCACCCTCAGCAAGTTTGCAGATG
>VWZE01023859.1:5577-10577 GCA_013396675.1 Eubucco bourcierii
AAACCTAAACCAAAGTGATTTTGTTCCTGGAAACAAAGTCCGGGAAAAAAAAACAGGAATTGTCTGTATTTCCTCTTTGGAAATGCAATACATTGGCCTTGATTTCTTACTTTATTCCTGACTCTGCAGCTAAACTTTAGATCACAGATCTACAGAAAGTATAGTAGTGGGGAGAACTACTTGTCTAAAAATTTGTTAGCTTCAATATGACATTTGGAACTGTTAGGATTAATCTGTCACTCTCATTCACAGGTATTTAACTTTAAGAGTGCCAGATCTTACACCTATATTCCTGATGCTTCCTAAAGGCTGGTTTTTTTCTGAGTTAAAGTGAGTTTGAGAGACTTTGAAATGAACTACCCATGATGGTTTTGTAAACTCTTGCTTAGTTTCATCCCTAGATTTGTCAATGAGATGTAGTCATACATTTCAGTTTTACAAGCACTCTCTCTTTATTAAGCAGAGAAAATAATTAAGGTGGTAATACTCTTAAAACGCAAAACTTCATTTAGTGTGGGTTGGCAAGGTAGATCTGTAGTTGAAGATTGCATTAATGAGTCCAAAGGAGCTTGACTGTAAAAAACTCCATAGCATTTAATTCCTAAAATTTTGTGTAAGTAATAATCTGCTGTGAAACAGAAAAAAAAAAATCACAGAATGCAGTATCTCCTGGATGTATTCATAGTGTTCATACCAGCGTTCATGTTCTAACTGTATCCAGAGTATTATTGAGGTGTTTATTGTTAGAGTTTTAATATGTTTTGTATAATTTTTAAAGTTCCCTTAATTTGTTGAGTCAAAATTTTGTCTCACTAACAATGAAATACATTCTTTTAAGTCTTCTTTTTTAATGTTTACCTCTTGTTACATTTGTGATCTTTTTCTGAATCCTAGAAGTAAGATTTTTTTTTTCCTTTTAGAAAATTTTCATGGGTTTTTTAAACATAAAGTAAGTGTTATAGTGTTTATTCTTTAAACACAGCTTTTGATCATAGTTCTTGAGTACTCAGAAAATATAATCCAGAGATACAATTAAAGCTTTCATAAATTTAAATAGTCTACCAAATTTAAATAGTCTGCCAAAATAAAATGTAAAAGACTCTTCAGAGTAATGAGAGGTGATGGCAATGGAATGATTTATTAAAAAATACAGTCTGAGTACTCAAGAACTATGATCAAAAGCTGTGTAAATATTTGGCATTGGCTTTTGTCTTTATTATCCTTAATAGCTAAGTAGTATTAAAAAAAAATTATGACTACGCTAGCCTCCTACCTTTCTATATTTTTTAACAAGGTGACTTGAGTCTTCCCTGCTAAGTACATGAAGTGCATATTGCTATTACTTCTCACAATGAAAGCAATTCACTAAGTGAAAGTTTTTTTCTCTCCTTAAAATGCAGCATTTGGATTTCTTTAAGAGTTTCTAGTGTGGCATTTGGCTGAAATCCATTTCAAATCAAAATAGACAATTTGATCGTTTTTGTTTACTTCTTAAAAGAACTTCAGGAAATTTCCGAGGTTAAAACTAAGACTCTTTTAGAAACTAGTGACAATCTAGGAATTCAGCTTTATGCTTGATTTCCTTTGGGTGTTTTAAATGAATCACATTCACTGAGGGTAAATTGCTATTATTTCATTTTTTAATTAATTCTTTTTTTTCCTTATGGTGGGGACTTGATCTTGAAGTACATCTACCAGTATGCTTCATGTAAATTAAGGAACCAAATATTAAGCAGTTTTTAGTTGCTTAATGGTAAACATAGCTGCAAATAATTATTTTTCTTTGGCCTTCTGTTGGCTTTCTGCTTTATTTCTGTTTTGAACCTGTCTCAGCCTTTTAGAGTCTGGAACTCTTCCTGTTCCAGGAACATGTATCTCAAGGAACATACTTGTGATTATTCAGAGAATTCTCTGGATTTGAACATTTCCTGCTGTTGAAATTGCATTGTAGTCAGAAAAAAAATTAGTTTTATGTTACTTGCTTCATTATCAAGAATATATCAGTTTTATTTCACTAAGGATAGAATATGCCTCTTTTAATATTGTAGTGTTATTCTGATCAGTGTGTCATTTGTGTTGGCGAAAAAAAAAATTAGGTTGGTTTTATTTTGACTAGTAGGATTATATGTGTGATGATGAATTGGAATCATGCTTTACAGTAAATTTCTATTTACATCTTAGTATGTGTACATTCAACAGCTCTCACATATCTTTTCTTGATCAGAGGGATTAAGCAGTACATTTAGTTCTGTCTATACATATGCTACACAGTAGAAAAGAAGAGAATAAACCCATTAAAAATAGTTTTCGAAACATAAACCTGTGGGGTTTGACTAATCTTAGGTAATTCCTGGTTTGGTTCTGTTTCGTTATTGGTTATCATTTTTAGCTCTGAGTTGTATACTATTCATTTAGTCATATGGTTAATATACCATAGCTATTACCCATGTGAATGACAAATTATTTAAATATGTTTACTGAACCAAAGCAATCATTTATGTCTTGACTTCTGTTTTTCATGTGAATGCAGATATCCAAAACAGTATTAGGAGATTATGGTTTATTGAAGAACAGCGATTAACTGACACTTGAATGTTTTTGTTTGTAACTGTAGGATCTGACAGCTATGTGTGTTCAAATTAATACAGAATTCACTTGCACTTTTACAGTAGTATCTTAATTTCTCATGAAGTTTTTAAAAGTGGTCAGAATAGACAATAGCAGTAAAATAATCAAAGTAGAAATTACACATAGATATAGCAAGCTTATTGGGAAAAAAATATGGGCATATAACTAAAATAAAAATTATAATGAGAATTTAAGGAGATTTATATGTGTGAATGAAATATTTTGAGAAAAACTTCATCCGTTATTGCCATGCAAAAATCCTTCAAGTTTTATTACCAGAGTGCAACTTACTCTTTTTCTATCATAAGTATTTCAGAGATTTCAGTTTATTAGGGTTTATAGCACAGTCTTTAAAATAGTTTTAGTGGGAATATAAATGGTAAAATATTAGTTGCAGAGGGTAGATGTAATTTATGATAGTGGTTCTAGATTTTGTCCAGTCTACTTAGTATTGCAGTATGAGTATTTAAAATCCACTTTTAAGATTTAATTTCTATTTTTCCTAAAGATATAGCATAACAAGAGACAGATACCTTGTTCAAAGTGTGGTACTGTAAATTTTATTTCATAAATTGGGATAGTTTCAGTGTTTATTACACTTTTCTATGCTTTAGTGTTAGAAACTTATCGTTTTATTGTGGGTCAAAAGCTTCCTCCAAATATCTTCCAGTTTGTAGAAGTATTCAGTTTATTTAAAAAGTGTTGCAACCAATCACAAAGATCTCATAGCACAGATTTTTAAAAAGCTAAGAATAAGAAAGTATTTTTGTAGTAACAGTATGTTCACAATCATAGTAAACATTCAAAACCATGTGATATTTCAACATATTGTTTGAGAAAGGGAAGGCTTGGACTTTCAAGGAAGTAAAGTGGAACTGGAATTTAGGAAACACAGTACACTTACAGAGTACATCATTAGTCTTTAATGACGGAAAGCAAATTTAATGTGTTAGATTGCAACTAAACACTCTTTAGAAAGACTGGTGTAACTATGTCTCTGATTCTTATCAAAGAAATAGTAATTTGGTAGTTTCAAAACATTATTTTTTAATATATGAATGTATATACTGGTTTGAGGCAAATCAGAATATTGTAATAAGAGAAATTAGATTAGTTGTGAAAAGAAAATAATGAATATAAGCAATTTTTCCTCACTCTGTCCTGGGACATTGCCCTGTTCATTTCTCCTTTGATCTGCTCTAATATCTCTTCTCTAATCTCGGCTAACAATTAACACATACAAGTATATACTTGTACTTAATCACCATAAAATGCAGTTTCAGTTACAACTTTGTGAGTTTTGCTGTGACAATCTGGGACTGAATTTGCAGTATTGTAGGTGTGTCAGGGTACAGGTACATGTTATCTATAGAACAAGGAATGGTGGTTTTGTGCAGCTTCTGAAATGGTTTCCTTTTTAAAGGAAAGAAATGTGCTTTAGAAAGGTGCTGCATAACTTCTGAAAACTAAACTACATCCTGTTCTACAGTGTTAAAAGGACAGAAAGGAAAAACTGAATCCAGTTTTGAGGAATAATTAAATTGTTGTTTAGTGTAATTTGACAATCCAGTCATCTATATTCAGTGTTCAGTCATCAACAAGGACCAAGATACAGAAAACATGAGGTTTGTAATGGAAAGAGCAACTGTGCTATAGTGGCTCTATTCATATGCTATAATAAAACTTAAGAAAGCTTAGTGATTTTTTTTTCCACTACAATTATTCAAAATTATGTTACCCTTACTGAAAACTGAATGGCTTTTAGTGGATTAATTAAACTGTAGCTGGTTTGCCATCTGGGTGCTGCTTGTTTAGCTGCTTTCTCACAGAAAGAGTTTTCACTGAATAAAGAATATTTTTTTTGTTAGAAGACAGCTTCCAGACAGTAATTTGTAGTAGAGAAATGATATATGGACTATTAATTATTATGGTTAAACTTTGGGTTATACAGAGGAAACTGCTTGGACATTTCTTTCTGATTTTCAATTTCTTTCCATTTGTTTCCACATGGCTCCCATCTCCCCCCTCCCTCTATTCCATGTTACAAAATGCACAGACTCTTAAAATATAAGTATCTGTTTATAAATGTACAAGAAAATAATTATATTTTACAGCAAGATCACCCATGACATTATGTTGGAGTCCAGGGTATAGACTAGATGCAGAAAAGAAGTTTAAAAAAAAGGGAAAGAGGGAATTAACTAAATCTGATTTTTATGGCTCAAGTGGTTTCATTAAATTAGAGTGCTGTGTGCTACTGTTCATTAATGAACTTGTGCCATATGCTTTAACTGTTCTGGTCAATAGCTGATAAAGAAAGGCTTGTATTTAAGAAAAAAAAAAAAAAGATAAAAATATCTTTGTGATGGGCT
>VWZE01023859.1:13077-15978 GCA_013396675.1 Eubucco bourcierii
TATTGGCACCCATCCTGGAAGTATGTGCAGTAAGTAGAGATGAGACTATGACAATTGGATTTCCAAACTGTAAAACAAAGGAGCTTTCAAAAGATACGAAGCTGTATTCTGGGCTGACCATTGCCTCTGACTTAGCTGCCCAGCTAGCTGGCTCTGTGACAAAATAAGAAGAAACCTGGGAAGTGATTCTTATTTATCTTGTTTCTTGCACTGATTCTTCGTATGGCGTATGATACTGGATTCCCAGAGTATGACTGCAAAAGAACTTTGGATTACAGGTCATGGGCCAGTCAAAAATGCTATTTCCTATATCGCATATTGTAGTAAAGATGTACTTCCTTCCTCTAGTGTGAACTATGTGCATAAACTCTGTTGTTTTCCTNATTGGTTGTTTAATGGTTGAAGCAGAGTGAGCTTGCATCTCCTTACAGAAAACTGTTCAGGCTTTTTCTGTCTCCTCCTAAGTGATGCTTTTGATAATGTACTGTTAGTATTAGCATGACATTGTGCTGAAGAAGTTGGGGGGAAGCAGAAATACACATAAGGTTCTGTTACTAGGGCTGAAGCTCTTAGATATCCTTCTTCTTGACACCTGCTCTCTTTTCCCAGTTCAAGAAAGTCATGCAGAATGGAAATAAAGTGGTTCGGGGCTGTATTTTCTCTGTATTGCTTGTTACTGTTTATGATGTCTGACAACAGTTGCACTGAAAAGGTGACATTGGATTCCCTTCCCCACATACAGTGTGGTTCTCTCTGTGGTACAGCTTTATGGCAAAGGTGATGCTTATGCTTCATCTTGATTACTGCATCCAGAAAACAACTGTGTTGTACTTTGAAAAGATATGTAAGCGTGAGAGGAGTGAGAAGTCCTTTTGGTAGAAATACATACTTTCTTCATTGTTGATACAATCTGTGTATACCACAGTTGTTGATACAATTTGTGTATACCAAAACAATTGCCTTGTGGAAATTTAGTTTTAGAAATAGCATTCATAGTAGATTTTAGGAAATTACTTCATAAAGTTCTTTGTTGAAATGAGATACTATTTCAGTTCAGAAGATCAAATCATAGTTTGGAGACAGAAACAGAGCCTGGTGCTACTTCTTGGTATGTAACTTGTCTTTACTTTTCTGGCTTACAGATTTCTGATCTTTACTATTAAACTAAACTACGTTCTTCATACAGAACTGGGAAGTGGAATGTTTTCTGCAGTCTTGAAACACAACATTGTGCTGATAATGAGAGGATTCTTTAATGAGGGAGTCCAAATTATTGGTTGTTTTGGTCTTACTAATTTGCAATATTTATACTAGTTCTTAGATTACAAATAAGAGTTCAGATGTAAAGATAAAAAGTGAAAGCCAAGAAAAGGTCACATTTCATTCTAAGGGTCTGATGAAACTCCACTTCATGCTTCATGCATGTATCTTGAAGCTCTTGGTTGCACATATTTTGTACAGAAGGAATAGAGGTTCTTGTAATTCAGTTTTAGTGATTTTCTTTGCTCTTAAACGAGAATACCTTAAACTTAAAAGTGTAGTAATACAAAGTTAAATGAACATGGATCTGAAACACAGGACTAGGGAGAGAAACACCCTTGTTTCTGTCTTTGGAAGACCTTTTCTCATGTCTTAAAAATTCTTGTTTAAAAATTCTCTTGACATTCGAGTAAATAGACTTCTTGGCTAGGAAATTAATATTTTTCAAAGAGTGGAAGATAAATTAGATTTAACAGAAAAATGGACCCAGATCTTCTTAAACTGGAGTCCATTGATAATGGATCTCTTCAGGTCACATCTGGGTTCTTAGAATTCTTGAAACGGAAGAAACTCCAAATGCAGACCTAAAACTTCAAGCGAGTTTTGAGGATATCATAGTCCCAAATTATATATGAGGTCTCTACTGTTAACAGTGAGCCACTAAATACTCTGAAGTTAAAAACATGGGCATCTTTGAAGTGTAAACTGAGATTTAAGACTGGTTGTGTTTAGCTTTTTGATGGATATGTGTAAGTAAACATGTCCATAAAGACTGTTGTAAGAGTTTTGTTAGAAAGTGTGCATTTACAGTATTTTAATTTGAAACAATTATTGCTGCATGGTAATTTTTACATATTTCTTCTGGGAGAATAAAAGAGTCAGAAAACCACCTTATTAGTCAGTAGCAGAACTTCATTGCCATAGAGGAGCAAGGCTGAATATATTTTGTGGCTCTTGAATGGATTTATGTTGCAAAACACTCTACATTTCATTTTTGAAAGAAGTTAAAAAGTACTGATACAGTAAGTAGGTGCATTGTTAGTTTAAAAGCCAGCAACATTTAACAATTGTGGACTTTTTAAAGCAATGGTAATATGATTTTAAATATTTATAAGAGATTGAAGCTATTGAGTCCTTTACTAATATTACATATAGAAGTCTTTTTTTCTTTTTTTTTTTTTTAACATACGTTTGTGAAATTAGTAAGATGAAATAAGTTGATAGGTGTATTTCTTAATAAGAAGGAATAAAGTTCAAGTTTAAAAAGTATATATTCCTGAAGTATAATTCATTTCCCATATTTCAGTTGCCAGGGCAGGTCAGCTAGCAACAAGAATTAGGACCAGTTCAACAAAGAAGAAAAGGAGAGTGATAGTTGTAGGGGATGCAATTCTACGAGGAACAGAGAGGCCTCTCAGGTGTGCTGCCTACCTGGAGCCCTGGTTAGGGACATTGCTAGGAAAATTCCTAGCCTGGTGCGCTCTATAGACTACTACCCATTATTAATCTTCCATATAGGAGGAGACGAAATAATGACTAGTAAGTCCCAGATCAATCAAAAAAGACTTCAGGACCTTGGGACGTGTGATACAAGATTCAGGGGAACAAGTTATCTTCTCTTCTGTTATTCCAACCAATGGC
>VWZE01023872.1:12242-29422 GCA_013396675.1 Eubucco bourcierii
GGGGGGGGCAGGGAACTCCCAAACCATCACACACAGGAAAAAAAAAATCAACAGAATTTCACCAACTGACTCACTTGTCACATTTGTTGTCACTGTTCTACTTGCAGGTAAACTGCATACTGAAGAGACTGCAGAAACTATGACACAATAGCAAATTTCTTAAAACTTATAAATTGTTCTCCTTTGTGATTTTTAAACATTTTAAAAGTTATTTTAAAAACAATTAAAAAGGAAATGGAATAGATGAACATAACCACCACTCACATGCAAGACTGCTGCTTCAAGGTATCTCACAAACTGTCAGCTGTTACAGAACACCTCAGATTCAGTACAGCCTTTTATGGTTAAGATTAAAAAGTCTAATGACTGCTCAAAGCCAATGAAAATTTCTAACATACTGCATAAAATACACACAAAAGCATCACAGGGGAAAAAAAATCAACAGAATTTCAACTAACTCACTTGTCACGTTTGTTGTCACTGTTCTACTTGCAGGTGAACTGTATACTGGAGAAGAGACTGCAGGAACTGTGATGTTGTGTATTGCTCCAGGAACAGTGGTAGAGACATCAGCCTGAAATAGGACATTTGTAACTATTTATGAAAGCAAAAGGAGCAGTTTACACCTGTTAGCTGCAGTAGAGTATTTTGACTTTTAGCTACCTTCCCCGAAGATTTGTCTAACATGCAATATTAAAGAACAACAAAATTAACTATTCATTTTCCCCTCTCAGTGCATAGGGGGTTTTCTCTGTCATCATCACTATCAGAGGAAACAGGAAGCATTAGAACATTACTTTTTGACAGCACAAACACAACAGCTGAATCGCTTACAAGTCTCTGACCCTTAAGCCAGCCCATCCTCTGAAAGAAACACGACTTTGAAAGAAAGGGTTTTTAGAAAATACCTTTATCTTTGCAGCTCCTATGAAAGATAACAGAAACCCAAGCAGAACAAGCATCATTTCTGTCAGTGTTGTTATATTCTCCAGAGAGCAGAACCAAAAAAAAAAAGTGCTCCTATATCTTTTTGGTGGCTTAGCAGCGAAATGTTGCCCGCATTAATGATTTAAGCACAGCTCTTCCTGGCAAGTACACAATTAATGAGTCTGTATTACCCACTCAGCTCTGCCCTTCCTTTGCTAAACTATTCATGAACCCTTGGATGACTGGCTGCATCCTTCCAGCAGGCATTTAAAGACAGAAATTGGTGACCTGTTGTTATGTAACAAAGTCTGGATGCAGAAGTTTGGTCTCGCCGATTTTCTGTTAAGGCTTTAACATTCCTATTTGCATTAAATAGCTAAGGAGGCAGGCTTGAATTTCTCAGCAGAAGGAAAAGCTGCTCATGCAAGCCCTGTAATAAAAGCACATACTTGATACTCTCTAACTCCAAGATCTAGGATAACAACAGAGCCATGATTAGGAATAAGATCCTAGGCGAAATCTGCCTATGTGTCCATAGCGTAGTCTCCCAACACAGTGAAAAAGCATATGATGAAATATTGAAGAATTTAAGACTTTCTGGCTTTTCAGGTTCTGAAAAAGAATTGTAGAACAAAAGATATTGAATAAAATAATCTTCTTTCCAAATACATTAGCAGCTACAAGTGAATATCAAAAGCATCCGAAAGCAGTTCACTTGCTACATGAGGTATAACTGCCTACTAGCCTGGGTACAGCACTCTCTAATAATGGAGTTGCTATTCTGCTGCTGAGATGTGGCAGACTCCCAGCTGTGCTGTGCACACACCCTGATCTGCAGACAACAGGCCAAGTATCATAGAATCATAGAATGATAGAATGGTAAGGTTGGAAGGGACTTCAAAGACCATCTAGTTCCAACCCCCTGCCATAGGCAGGGACACCTCCCACTAGTACAGCTCACTCAAGGCCTCCTCCAACCTGGCCTTGAACACCTCCAGGGAGGTTGTAGAGCACAGAAGACCTCCCTGGGCAACCTGTGTCAGTACCTCACCACCCTCACTGTAAAGAACTTCCTTCCAACATCCAGTCTAAATCTCCCCTCAAATTCCTTTTGCTTATAGTAAGATTCCTAAAATGATAGGTAATTATTTATAAATAATACCACCATTAATCTGTGTACCACAGATCCAGTTAGAAAAGAAATATATTCCTATTCCTCTCAAAAAAAAAAGCCATAAAAAAGTCATATGGTTTGCCATTAAATGATTAACTCTCCATAATCTAACTAGACAATTGGATATACTCACAAGAGTCCAGAAAAAAAATGGCTTCAGGATGAAAATCACCAAGACCGTGACGGTGATGATCCTGCTGTGCCTTTCCATTAACAACCTTCTGTAGGGATTGGTCTGGGTTTTTCCAGAGATTCACTCATCTTTGAATAACTAAGTGCAGAATCTCCTTGACTATTAACTGGGAGGAGACCTCAGAGTAGCCTTCCAGGATCTGAAGGGGGCTACAGGAAGTCTGAGGAGGGACTATTGAGAAGGTCTTGCAATGCCAGGACAAGGGGCAATGGGTTTGAAGTGTCAGAGAGGAGATTGAAAGTGGATGTTAGGAGGAAGTTGTTTGCAGTGAGGGTAGTGAGACACTGGCACAGGTTGCCCAGGGAGGTTGTGGCTTCTCCCTCCCTCGGGGTGTTGAAGGCCAGGTTGGAGGAGGCCTTGAGTGCCCTGTACTAGTGGGAGGTGTCCCTGCCTATGGCAGGGGGTTGGAACTGGATGATCTTTGAGGAGGTCCCTTCCAACCTTACCATTCTATGATTCTATGATACTTTAGAGCCACTGCACAGAATGATAGTGCTGAAGATACCAAATAATTAAAATGTGAGCACTTAACTCCTAGATGCTCTTAGGATTCCTTCTGACCTCCCCAGACAGCTCTAAGGAAAGAAAAAAGTTCTTTCTGTGGACACAGAATTTGGTTTACTGAAGGCTGTTTCATATGTGGAGTAGTGAATGGTTAAGGTGCACAGCTTGAAGAGGACTCCAGACAAGAATCTCCAGCACACAGACACACACAAGGTTTTCTCAGATGTGGCAGTACTAAGAGATCAAAGGTTTGCAGCTGATTCAAAACACAACCAAGGGAATTTAAGCTGATTTTAAAATTTGTAGAAACACTCCAGGCTATATCAGTTTGTCCTGTCCTGTCATCAGTTATTTCCTCCATCAGAAGAGGAATATCCTGCAGATGGCAGTGATCTGAAAGCCTCGTGGTTCAGCTGCTGTTCATCTGAAGAGGAATGATCCAGTTCTCTGTATATTTTACCAGCACAGTACCTGTTCATACACACTAAATCTTGAAGACTGTCATCACCTTATTAGAATTACAGCACTACAGAATCCTAGCAGCAGAGTGGAAAATTAAAGATTTACATCTAGTACGGAGCAGTTAGGAAAATATCATTTGTGCAGTCTATGCTCCACAAACTATAATATACTGCATAGAAAGTTGGTCAGCTGGGACAATTAATTTTAAATGCTTAGTAAAATGATCCTTTTTATGCAGGTGCACCTTACTAAGCAACCAGTCTACTGAAGCCTTTCTCATTAAAGATTTAAAGATAAGCTCATTTATTCAGACAAAGCACTGTCTAATGTGGCTGCTTGTTCTATGAGATGCCAAACCATAACAGTGTGGGCCATATAGATCAGTTTTACAGATGACAGCCTACTTTCCACAGGATGATAAAAATAACCTGACCACATAGACAGCATATTTGAACAGTTTCAAAACATGAATGAGATGATGAGAACTGTTGGAGCGGGTCCAGAGGAGGCCAAGAAGATGCTGAGAGGGCTGCAGCAGCTCTGCAGTGAGGACAGGCTGAGAGAGTTGGGGCTCTGCAGCCTGGAGAAGAGAAGGCTTCCAGGAGAGCTTGGAGTGGCCTTCCAGTATCTGAAGGGGCCTACAGGAAGGCTGGGGAGAGACTGTTGACAAGGTCTTGCAATGCCAGGACAAGGGGCAATGGGTTTGAAGTGTCAGAGGGGAGATTGAAAGTGGATGTTAGGAGGAAGTTGTTTGCAGTGAGGGTGGTGAGACACTGGCACAGGTTGCCCAGGGAGGTTGTAGCCTGGAGATGTTCAAGGCCAGGGTGAGTAACCTGTACTAGTGGGAGGTGTCCCTGCCTATGGCAGGGGGTTGGAACTAAATGATCCTTGAGGTCCCTTCCAACCTTACCATTCTGTGATTCTATGATTCCATGCTTTGAAACTGGAGCTGGGGAGATTTATGTTGGACATCAGGAGGAAGTTCTTTAAAATGAGTGGGGTGAAATACTTGAACAGGTTGTCCAGGGATGTGGTGGAGGCCCTGTTCCTGGATACATTCAAGATGCCCTGGCCCTGGGCAGCTGGATCAATTTGGAGGTGTCCCTGTGACTGCATAGGTGTTGGATGAGATGACCTTTGAGGGTCGCTTCCAACCTGAAACGATCTCTGAGTCTTTGGAGGGCTCAGTTCACATTGAACACGTAGCTGCTTTTCCAGAAAATTGCTAAGTATCTTCTAGGAAGAATTGTCTGGCTGATCAAAGCACAGCTCACAGCAGAGGAGTAGAGAGGGAAGTTTGAGGAATGCAAACTGTGATGGTTTGGGAGTTCCCTGCTTCCCCCCACCCCCGCTTTGTAAAACCACCCAGACTAGACTCAGCCAGCTGGAAGTTAAGGACTGAAGCTCTATTTACAGCTCAGCACAATGTACAAGCAGAGATAGACACAACAGACAGGAATAGTTACAGACATAGACAAGTTAAAGGCAATACAGAAACACAACTCCCCTCCCAGAAATCAGAGTCCCCAGGAGGGGCTCCCAACCACCCTTCCACCTTCTCCCCACCCCTCTGCCTTACCCCAGGGTTTGCCTTATGTGCAAGGTGAGTTTGGAGGATGGGTCTGGGGGGTTAGAAGTAGAGAGTGGTTAGTTAGGTTACTCAGCATAGAGAAGACACAGCAGCTCCCAGAGAGACCAAGAGACTCTGAGTATGAGTGTCTTATCTGTGTTTGTGTTCTTATTCTTATCCATCTCAGCAAGCCTATGAGTGCAGCAGACATCACCACTGTTTGCTTTTCACAGCCTAGAATATAATCTTCTCCATTAAAATATTCCAATTATCTTCAAACCCGCACAGAAGCACACAGAGCACGGAGCCCACCACTAGATGGCAAAGCAGTGTTTGCAATGCAAGGACACCGGGAGCCGGGTTCGCTGGTGGCCTGTCCGGGAGCTCTGCTGGCAAGGTTAGAAGGAACCAGTGCATTGTAATGCTGTAGTGTTAAAAAATTATCCAAAATTAACGGAATCACAGAAACATAGAATGGTAAGGTTGGAAGGGACCTCAAGGATCATCCAGTTCCAACCCCCTGCCATAGGCAGGGACACCTCCCACTAGCACAGGGCACTCAAGGCCTCACCCAACCTGACCTTGAACACCTCCAGGGAGGGAGCAGCCGCAACCTGTGCCAGTGTCTCACCACCCTCACTGCAAACAACTTCCTCCTAACATCCACTTTCAATCTCCCCTCTGACACTTCAAACCCATTGCCCCTTGTCCTGGCATTGCAAGACCTTGCCAATAGTCCCTCCTCAGTCTTCCTCTAGTCCCCTTCAGATCCTGGAAGGTTACTCTAAGGTCTCCTGGAAGCCTTCTCTTCTCCAGGCTGCAGAGCCCCAACTCTCTCAGCCTGTCCTCACAGCAGAGCTGCTGCAGCCCTCTCAGCATCTTCGTGGCCTCCTCTGGACCCACTCCAACACTTCCATGTCCTTCCTCTGCTGAGGGTTCCAGAACTGCACACAGTACAAGGAGATCCCTGAAGAGGTTGAATTCTGCTCTTCTGAAGTCCAGAGCTGTACATAAATCTCTGCAGGCTAAAACTGTTTGCCACCTAATCTACTCCATGTACATTTTCCTCTAATGCTTAACTGATTGTAGTGGGGCTGGTACTGTAAGGTCTAGGAGATTTACTCTTTAGAGAAATAAAATTAAAGAGTTAGTGGATGGGAAGGATTAGTGGTTAAACCATGGCTTTTTCTTGAAAAGAGCCATTAAAATGTAATTTTGTTTCAGAAGAAATAAATTAAGAGTCTGTTTTTAGGCAACGCTCTTATAAAATTAGCCATGTTTATAAAGAAACAATTTAATTCAAGGTTTCAATGCTCTGTGTATTCATGGATACCTCACTGTCCCATTTTTTAAGTATTAACTGATCTCTTCTTGAGACAGTTTTCTAACCAAGATTCTGTCTCTCCTTTTCTTATGGTTATTAGTAGAGCAGCAGGAGGGTAACAATACATTACCAGAAGTTGTATGGATTGTTTGTAATTTAGACAAGAGGCATTTGAGAAATGTGGAGGCTTGGACTCTGGTAAAACAATTTCTCAAACAGGTACATACATCTCCCTCTGTATTTAATGTATCTAAGGTCCAAGTCTGTGGTTTAAATACTCAGGAAAACTCTATCAGTGTATCATAAAATCACAGAATGGTAAGCTTGGAAGGGACCTCAAGGATCACCTAGATCCAAGCCCCTGCCAGAGGCAGGGACACCTCCCACTAGTACAGGTCAGAAATAATGAATAACAGAAAATAGTGGTTGTGATGTACTCCGGGCACTTCACTGTCTGATATAGTGCACTGTGGTTATCACTAGATGATTTTTTTTATTTTTATAATTTGTCTGAGTTTTAGCTCTCTGTCAGAGCAGATCCACAGAACCCAGGTATGATTTAGCTGCCAGTGGTCACCAGAGCCCAGAGGGTGATGAGGTTCTGAGTCTTGCTGCCAAAACTGGAGCCGTCAGGCTGACAGCAACCATAGGCAGTTTTGAACAAAACCAATTAGTGCACAGCTGTCAGAGTAAGCAATGCTGCTGCAGTAACAAATCCAGTAAGCAGCAGGGCTGGGACCCAGGAAGAACTCAGTACACAGTACTCAGTTCACAGTAGCCTAGAAGCTTCACTTCAAGCTGTTCTGCTTTTTTTGTGTGCCATAGCAGAGTTATTTTGTGTCACATTTTGGTACAGAAGCGGTCAGTTTGGTTACCATCAGACTTCCCATGCTGTCTGAAAGTGATTTATAATCTGAATTAGCAGAATGAATTGTTTTAATAGATAAGACCTGTGTTTACAGCTAAATGCCTGTAGCTAATGTAGCATTGCATGTGAAGAGAGAACATTGTTCCTTGGTGTTATACTAAACAGTTGAGTGCTTTCAAATTGTAATGTTAGATATTGGGAGGTGATATTGCACCCTCCCAATTATTTTGGAGCAAGCATTTGTCTTGCATTGACCATGGTTGGATGCCTGGTGCCCACCAAAGCTGGTTTATCACTTTCTTCCTCAGCTATACAGGAGAGAGAAAATACAATAAAAGGGCTAAGGACAGAGATAAATCACTCATCAGTGACTGTCACGAGCAAAACAGACTCAGATTGGGGAAATTAGTTTATTATCAATGAAATTGGAGTAAAATAATGAGAAATAAACACTAAACCTTGAAACACTTTCCCCTCAACCCTGCTTCCTGGGCTCAACTCTGCTCTTGAATTCTCCACCTGTTTCCACCCTGTGGCACAGTGGAATGGGGAAAGTGAATTGTGGTCAGTTCACCTCATCTCATCTTTCCTCCTCAGGAGAAGGACTCTTCACACTTTTCCCCTCTTCCAGTGTGGGGACTCTTCCATGGGAAACAGTCCTCCATGAACTTCTCTGATGTGAACCTTTCCCATGGACTGCAGCTTCTTATGGACTACTTCAGTCTGCATTCTGCATTCAGTGTTCTGTGGGATGTAGTTCTTTAGCAAGGGACTGCTCCTGCACGGATCCCCTGAGGCATCACAAGTCCTGCCAGCAAACCTGCTCCAGCAGGGGCTCTTTAAAAGGTCACATCCTCCTTTGGGCACCCATCTACAAGGGCTGCAGGTGGATTCCTCTTCTACTATTAACCTCCATGGGCTGCAGGGATACAGCCTGCCTCATCATGGACTGCACAAGAAGCTTCAGAGGAATCTTTGCTCTGGTGTTTGGAGTACCTCCTCACCCTCCTGACCTTGGTATCTGCAGAGTTGTTTCTCTCACATAGTCTCACTCCCCTCTCCCAGCTGGAGTTGTACAGGTTTTTCTGTCCCACTTCATAGCTGGGCTCAGCTTTGGCCAGTAGTGGGTCTGTCTTGGAGCTGGCTGGCACTGGTTCATCAGGCATAGGAAAAACTTCCACAAGCTTCTCATCACAGAAAACCCTGTAGCCCACTCACTACCAAAAGCTTGCCAGGCAAACCCAGTAAAGCATTACAATAGGAATTAGCATTTATTAACTTGAAATTAGTCCAGTTTGTACTTAGAGGTATGTTAGGCACAGAATTTCCTACAAAAGCAATGGGAAGCACAAGCTGTGTCAGGTGAGGCTCTGTCCTGAACAGCAAGATCACATGCAGAACCTTTTGCTGGTCATATCAGTTTACTGGAAATATAACACACCTTCAGGTCACATGGTTTTTGAGAAGGTGTGTGATGGTTTGGGACTGACCTGCCCCCACACTATGAAAAATCACACAGAACAGACTCAGCCAGATGGAAGTGAAGGACTGAAGCTCTCTTTACAGCTTAGCACAGTGTACAAACAGACCACTTGCTGGATAAGGAATTGGCTGGATGGTGGCACCCAGAGAGTGGTGATCAAGGGCACAATGTCCACCTGGAGACCAGTGCCAAGTGGTGTCCCTCAGGGGTCAGTGCTGGCACCAGTGCTGTTTGACATCTTTGTCAGTGCCATGGACAGAGGAATCAGTGCAGCCTCAGCAAGTGTGCAGCTGGCACCAAGCTGTGTGGCACAGTCACTTGCTAGAGGGCAGGGATCCATCCAGAGGGACCCGCACAGGCTGCAGAGCTGTGCCCAGGCCAACCTCAGGACATTCAACAAGGCCAAGTGTAAGGTCCTGCACCTGGGTAGGCACAATGCCAAGCACAGCTCCAGGCTGGGTGGGGAATGGCTGAGAGCAGCCCTGAGGAACAGGCCCTGGGGGTCTGGGGTGATGAAAAGCTCAAGCTGAGGCTGCAGTGTGAGTGCAGCCCAGACAGCAACTGTGTGCTGGGCTGCAGCAAGAGCAGTGTGGGCAGCAGGGCAAGGGAGGGGATTGTGCCCCTTTGCTCTGCTCTCCTCAGACCCCACCTGCAGTCCTGTGTGCAGTTCTGGAGCCCCCAGCACAGGAAGGACATGGAAGGGTTGGAGCAGGTCCAGAGGAGGCCATGAAGATACTCAGAGGGCTGCAGCAGCTCTGCTGTGAGGACAGGCTGAGAGAGTTGGGACTCTGCAGCCCAGACAAGAGAAGGCTTCCAGGAGACCTTAGAGTAGCCTCCCAGGATCTGAAGGGGGCTCCAGGAAGGCTGGGGAGGGACTATTGCCAAGGTCTTGTAAGTCCAGGACAAGGGGCAATGGGTTTGAAGTGGCAGAGGGGAGATTTAGACTGGATGTTAGGAGGAAGTTGTTTGGAGTGAGGGTGGTGAGACACTGGCACAGGTTGCCCAGGGAGGTTGTGGAGTACAGAAGCACCCAACCTGATCAAAGATCACGTTGAGTGATTCTGTGCTCCACAAACTCCCTGGAGGTGTTCAAGGCCAGGTTGGAGGAGGCCTTGAGTGCCTTGTACTAGTGGGAGGTGTCCCTGCCTATGGCAGGGGGTTGGAACTAGATGATCCTTGAGGTCCCTTCCAACCTTACCATTCTATGATTCTATGATTCCACTGTCTAACTGCTATGCAGTCCTACATTCCAGCTTTCCTCACTGAAGTACTTTTTTCAACCAATGTTCCTGTCACTCAGGTTAGGTGTGATTCCTGTCTCCAAGCTCCTACCAGATGAAAAGTAATGTAACCTAGCCTTAGTCATGCAAGTTTCCTTTGTAATCACTGTAGAAGAGCTGATAAGCATTGACTCATCTAATCCCAGAATGGTGAATACAATAGGAGGCAAATCGTCTTTCATGAGATTTTGTCTTTCCCCTCACTTGTGTGGAGTTAACACTGACTAGATAAATGGCTTATATTAGATGCCTCATTTCTAGATAGCTAAAATGAGAAGGGGAAAAAAAAAATCTTAATTAGTGTGGGGGTGCACATCTGGAATGTAACTTACCTAACTTTAACCACTGCAGCAGCACAGATAGGGGCACGCCCTCTAAACCTGCCCTAGGCAGAGAAGGTTAACCTGTGTTCAGCTCCATGGAACTCTCTCTGGACTGCCACTGTACCAGGAACAGGTCAAGTAACTCTGCAATAGCCAAATGTTGCTGCAGCATCTGGTGAGTCACCCAGGAGCAGAAGGTCAGAGAGATGGAAAGTGTAGGCTGAGATAGACAAGTGGTAGTCAGAGAATAGTGGTAAGACTATAGTGCATCAGGGTTCACTGAACTGTGCACATTGAGCTTTTGCTTTCCTGGGAGAATTGGAGGATTTTTTAATATTTCTTTCTATATAGAGTTCCCCACTGCATGTTCACATGGAATCATAGAATGGGAAGGTTGGAAGGGACCTCAAGGATCATATAGTTCCAACCCCCTGCCATAGGCAGGGACACCTCCCACTAGTACAGCTCACTCAAGGCCTCCTCCAACCTGGCCTTGAACACCTCCAGGGAACTCGTGGAGCACAGAAGCACCCAACGTGATCTTTGATCATGTTAGGTGCTTCTGTGCTCCACAACCTCCCTGGGCAACCTGTGCCAGTGTCTCACCACCCTCACTCCAAACAACTTCCTCCTAACATCCACTTTCAGTCTCCCCTCTGACACTTCAAACCCATTGCCCCTTGTCCTGGCATTGCAAGCCCTTGTCAATAGTTCCTCCCCAGCCTTCCTGTAACCCCCTTCAGATCCTGGAAGGCTACTCTAAGGTCTCCTGGAAGCCTTCTCTTCTCTGGGCTGCAGAGCCCCAACTCTCTCAGCCTGTTCTCATAGGAGAGCAGCTCCAGCCCATCTGAGTAGATGATGTCTGAGGTCCCTTCCAGCCTAAGCCATTCTAGGATTCTGTGGTGAGACAATGACCATTTCTTGATGTTGTCACCTGATTGTTTCAATGGCTTTTGCAGTTCTCAGTGACACCATTTTGTTTCTACATATTTTTCAGAGTTTCAGTATAAAACCAATAAGCTTTTTATCAGACTTGGTTGCCATCCCTCTTTCCTTCTTTTCAGCTGTGACTGTTTATTTATTGAATTTATTCCACCTACCCTCCAGCTATTAGCTATATACTGTCTCCATAGCAATCCCTCTCTTCTCAGCACAGAAGCAAAAGCAGAGGCTTGATAATTGTGATTTTAGATGCAAGGTGTCACTTGAATGTTTTCTAGAGAGCAACCAGCAGGGGATGTGGCATTTCTAACACTTTTGGAGAGCATCACTGTGTGCATTAATTTTCCCCATACTCATGTCTCATCAACCATTTGCAAATTTTCATTGAACCTGACTTCTTTTAATGCTGCCTTTTGTCACATTTTATGATCGCTAACACTATGAATTTAATATTATCATGTTCTCCTTATCAGGAAGCTTTCCTTATGCAAGTTTACATTTATGACACAAATCTGAAGAGGCTGTTCCTAATCATCCCTCCCAGATCACTTGGTTAACCCCTCCATGACAGCAGGTGAACAGAACTCTTTCTCCCATGAGCTTTTGCTTTTATTTTTTCTATCATTTTGCAAACTAGAATTGTTAACACCAAGGAAATTCAATTTCTTTTCACAGTGATCAACAATTAGTATACATTGTTTCCCTCTAATTGTTCAAAATTAACCCAGGTTTTGTATGTGTATGCTGAGAATGTCATCCAAGGGATGGGGTGTTCTGCTTCTTCACCCAGGTTTCTGCTTCTAATTTCAAACAATCATAGAATTATGGAATGGCTCAGGTTGGAAGTGACTTCAGAGCTCATCTACTCCAACCTGCCTGCCATGGACAGGGACACCTTTCATAGAATCATAGAATGGGAAGGTTGGAAGGGACCTCAAAGATCATCCAGTTCCAACCTCCTGCCATAGGCAGGGACACCTCCCACTAGTACAGGTCACTCAAGGCCTCCTCCAACCTGGCCTTGAACACCTCCAGGGAGCTTGTGGAGAACAGAAGAACCAAATGTGATCAAAGATCATGTTGGGTGCTTCTGTGCTCCACAACCTCCCTGGGCAACCTGTGCCAGTGTCTCACCACCCTCACTGCAAACAACTCCCTCCTAACATCCAGCTTATTTCAGCAGTTTTAAATCACCCTATTTAGCTTTCAGACTACAAATAAATATTTTGACATTTGAATATTATTAACTAGAAAATTGATCAGCATACTGGAAATATTTTTTTTTCCTGTTTGTTTCAACTTTGCTAAATGTGATTCTCATCTTGCACAATGCCAAACATTGCTGTGTTGGCTGATCATGACCCATCTGCATTATGTAACTGTCAAAAGCCTGTCTTGGCCTTGGATCTTGTTGAAAGCAACTATTGTACAGTGGGTCACTTGTCACTTTTATGTAATTGTCCAGAGAATGTCCTAGTTCAGATTTAAATGCCTTTGCAATACAAAATTTCTCCCAGCATTCAATCAGGCTTTTCTCTTGCTCTGAAAAGATCCTAGTAAAAAGCAGCTGTCTGTGAACAGTGATATCCCACTGCTTCCACCCTCTAGAAGCTGTAATGTATGTCTGAATTAACTATCTATCTATCTATCCATCCATCCATCTATCTATCTATCTATCTATCTATCCATCTATCTATCTATCTATCTATCCATCCATCTAGCCATCTATCTATCCATCCATCTATCTATCTATCTATCTATCTATCTATCTATCCATCTATCTATCTATCTAACAATCTATCTATCTATCTATCTATCTATCTATCTATCTATTGATATATCTATCCATCTATATATCTAACAATCTATCCATCTATCTATCTATATTTCTAACAATCTATCTATCCATTGATATTTCTAACAATCTATCTATCCATCCATCTATCTATGCATCTATCTATGCATCTATCTATCTATCTATCTCTCCATCCATATATATATATACACATACATATACATATAAAGGAAATTAAAATGTTTGATGTGAAAAATAACTTTTATATTTGGATAGTTAGCATGGTGTGGCTAAGTCAGTAGTACAACACTTCTTCCTGAGACAACTGCCACATTGCTAACCCCTTTGTTCTTCCTCAGTCCCTGAAATCTGGGTTGTTTGTTCTCTTGATAGGTTTTAAATAGGGCATGGCAAGCTCAGGATGTTCATTTCTCTTTTGTATTGCAGACACTAGTAGAGGGTGTCTGGATCACAGAGATGCTTCCAGATTGTGCAGAGGAGCCAGAAGAGCTGGGGAGCCAAATCTGCAGTTTAGGCAAGGTATTGCACTATGCCCAGCCTTATAACCCTTTCCTGAAGCATAGCCCTCTTAGCTCAGAAATTACCTTGGTCCTGATCACTGCACGATGTGGACATTCCCTGTGTAAAATAAGCTCAATAATGCTGGTCCTGGTGTCCTCTCTGTCTGTGATCACACTCAAGTCACATATCACAGCCCATTCTGAAGGGGGCCTACAGGAAGGCCGGGGAGGGACTATTGACAAGGTCTTGCAATGACAGGACAAGGGGCAATGGGTTTGAACTGGCAGAGGGCAGATTTAGACTGGATGTGAGGAGGAAGTTGTTTTCAGTGAGGGTGGTGAGACACTGGCACAGGTTGCCTAGGAAGGTTATGGAGGACAGAAGCATCCAACATGATCTTTGATGATGTTGGGTGATTCTGTGCTCCACAACTTCCCTGGAGGTGTTCAAGGCCAGGTTGGAGGAGGCCTTGAGTGAGCTGTACTAGTGGGAGGTGTCCTTGCCTATGGCAGAGGATTGGAACTGGATGATCCTTGGGGTCCCTTTCAAACTTACCATTCTATGATTCTATATTTGCATCACACGTTCACCCATGACCCCATAGCTGGAAAGTATTATCTGTTGGCCCTGTTTCTTAAATATCTCCAAAGTCTGAAGCATGGATAAAGCATACTGCTGCATTTTTAATCTGTATACCATGCTGGAGAGCTGTGCCCAGGCCAACCTCATGATACTCAACAAGGCCAAGTGTAAGGTCCTGCACCTGGGTAGGCATAATCCCAAACACAATACCAGGCTGTGTGGGGAATGGCTGAGAGCAGCCCTGAGGAACAGGCCCTGGGGCTGTGGGGTGATGAAAAGCTCAAGATGAGGCTGCAGTGTGAGTGCAGCNTCTGCTGTGAGGACAGGCTGAGAGAGTTGGGGCTCTGCAGCCTGGAGAAGAGAAGGCTTCCAGGAGACCTTAGAGTAGCCTTCCAGGATCTGAAAGGTGCTCCTGAAAGGCTGTGGAGGGACTATTGACAAGGTCTTGCAATGCCAGGACAAGGGGCAATGGGTTTGAAGTGTCAGAGGGGAGATTGAAAGTGGATGTTAGGAGGAAGTTGTTTGGAGTGAGGGTGGTGAGACACTGGCACAGGTTGCCCAGGGAGGTTGTGGTTGCTCCCTCCCTGGAGGTGTTGAAGGCCAGGTTGGAGGAGGCCTTGAGTGAGCTGTGCTAGTGGGAGGTGTCCCTGCCTATGGCAGGGGTTTGGAACTGGATGAACCCTACCATTCTATGATTCTATGATTCCATGTAATAAGCAACAACATACAAACTGCAAGGTGGGGACCTGGGTGTGCACCTTCTTTGGTGGTGAGATCCCCTGTGCACCAGCACGCTTTATAAAGATCCCAAAATTCTATTACAAAAGCACTCTGAAAGATGCTGAGCATCCAGGCTGTGCATCAGGAGTGCATGCAAAGACACATGAGACTTCAAGGACTCCAGCAGTTCCATAGGTCCTGCTTAACAAAGCTGACCTCCTTCTACCATAAAGTGACCCACTTAGTGGTCAAGGGAAAGGCTGTGGATGCTGCTTACCTGGACTTTACACTTGAACTTGACATTGTCTCCCACAGCATCTCCTTGGAGAAAATGGCTGCTCATGGCCTGGATGGATGGACTCTTCACTACATAAACTGTCGGGATGGCAAAGCCCAAAGAGTGGTGGTGATTTGAGTTAAGTCCAGTTGGTATCTGGTAACAAGCAGTGCTCCCCTGGACTCAGTTTTGGAGCCAGCCCAGTTTAGTCTTTATCAGTGATCAGGATGAAGGAATTGAGTGCACCCTCAGTAAGTTTGCAGATGTCACTGGACTGTTGTGCATCAAGGCTGCTCAAAGGTAAAAAGGCTCTGAAGTGGTATCTGGCCAGGCTGGCTCAATGGACTGAGGTCAATTGTATGAGGTTTAACAAAACCAAGTGCTGGGTCCTGCAGCTGGGTTACAGCAACCCCATGCAACAGGACAGGCTTGGGGCAGTGTCAGGAAAACTGGCCATGAGAAAAGGATCTTGTGTGCTGATTGACAGCCAGCTGAAACAAACCAGCAATTAGCCCAAGTGGCCAAGGCCAACGGCATCCTGGCATCAGGAATAGTGTGGCTAGCAGAAGTATGGAAGTGATTGTGCCCCTGTACTCAGCACTGCTAAGGCCACATCTCAAATACTGTGTTCAGTTTTGGGCCTCTCACTAGAAGGAAGATATTGAGGTGCTGGAGCTTGTCCACAGAAGGGCAACAAAGTTGTGAAGAGACTGGGCAATAGGTCTGATATGGAATGGATGAGGGATTTTGCATTGTTTAATGTGGAGAAGCCTGATGGGAGATCTTACTTTTCTCTAAAACTACCTGAAAGAAGGTTTTATTAACCTGGTCCTTGGTCTCTTCTCCCTAATATCAAGTGACAGAATGAGAGGAAATGGGTTCATATTGCACCAGAGGAGGTTCAGGTTGAATACTAGGAAAAATTTCTTTACAGGAAGGGGTCAGGCATTGGAACAGGCTGCCCAGGGAGACTGCAGAGTCACTGTTCCTGAAGGTGTTAAAAAAAAATGTGTGGACAAAACAATTTGGGACATGGTTTAATGGCCATGACGGTGTTGGGTTGATGGTTGGACTTGATGATCTCAATTGTCTTTTCCAACCAAAACAATTCTATGATTCATACTTCATCTAGACAGAAACGAGAGCAAGTAAGGTGGCTGAATCAGGTAGATTAAAATCTGAGAAAAGCAAAATAAAAGGCTGAAGACTGATCATTATCCCCACAAAGCATGGTATACTCCACACGAAACACAAGGAATTCTGTTAAGCCCATGCAGTAGCAGCTTAGGATAATCTTACAGAAAAATGAGCCCAAGAACAGGTGATGTGGACTCAAAAGGAGGCCATACTAAACAGCAGCTATTTGTTGTTAAAGCAAGCAAAACAACAAAATCTCTTGAAATAATCCTCTCTCAGTGATAAGGCCACAAAACAGCTTTTAGCAGTCTGCCAGATGAAGGGAAAAGCTGTACAATCCTAACTATGCAGATGAAAACCTCAGTCTCACATAACCACACTGCTGTGAAGCAACTCAAATTAATGCAGTAGGGGAAAGATTCCTGAAACATTACAATAAAACTGGCAGATGATTACTGCTCAAATACAGATATATTTAACTGTTTGACTACCTATAGGTGTAGCAATGGTGTAAAAAGGGAGAGAAGGAGCTGCAGCAGACACTCTTGGTCAGAAGTATAAAAATATGTGCATTCTGTGCATGATTACATGAAACAAAATAGTTCTACTTGTATTATCCCCTTCCTTAAAATGTCTGCTTTTCTCATTATCAACTATTTCCATCTACCATAATCCCTGTTTACTACTTTCTTATCCCTTAATCTGCACACTTTCACTTATCAATATCCAAATCATGTTGTTTAACATTGTTTATCTTTATTATTCATTTCCCAATCAGAAAACTATCCCTGAGGTCATTAATTTTCCTCTCCTCATCTCCTTCTTTCCTGAGCAGGAGCCTACATCATTACTTCTGTCACTTTGTCACAGGAGACACCAGGAAACCCAAAGGAAGCCTCCCATGCATGATGACTCCAAGCAAGCATCCCATACACAGAATTATAGAATGGTAAGGTTGGAAGTGACCTCAAATATCATCTAGTTCCAACCCCCTGCCATAGGCAGGGACACCTCCCACTACTGCAGGTCACTCAAGGCCTCCTCCAACCTGGTCCTGAACATCTCTAAGGGCAGTTGTGGAGCACAGAATCACCCAA
>VWZE01023872.1:29614-48938 GCA_013396675.1 Eubucco bourcierii
CACAATCCCCTCCCTTGCCCTGCTGCCCACACTGCTCTTGCTGCAGCCCAGCACACAGTTGCTGTCTTGGGCTGGATGCGCACACTGCAGGCTCATGTTGAGCTTTTCATCACCTCAGTACACCAGCAACAACACAGGAAGTTCAGTTGGGTAGTTTTGAGCCAAGGCCTGGCTTTGCCTTTTTATAGGGGAAAAATGCTGCAGACCGGAGAGGCTCAAGAGAAGCAAGCTCCACTGCTGCCTTCAGGCCCCTCTCGGCCTCCGCCTCTTGCGGGGACGATCCCCCAGTAGCCCACCGGCATGCAGCGCCGGTGGAGGATGGACCCGAGGCCTTTTGACGGATCTCGGCGGGGAAGCGGCGGGAAGAGAGCACAGGACAGGGGAGGGCGCCGGTTATCGACGGCGGCTGAGGCTGTCCCCAGGTAGAGCCGTGACTACGGAGAGAGGTGTGCTCCCCTAGCTCCCGCTCTTCGCCACGCCTCAAACGACCTCAGCCTCCAGAATCCCCTGCGTGCGTTGGTACAGCCCCGCTCCGTCCTCCCCCGCCCCACCGAGGAATGGACTCTCCTGCAGAGAACCGTTTAAATGCGAGCCCTTAACGGTTTCTGTCGCCACTGGCAGGCGGCCGGAGCTTATCTCTGTCGACGGTGGCGTTGTACAGACGCAGTACGAACCGAAGGAAGCCACTTTGTCCCGCGCCCCACTGCGATCTCATTCACAGTTTGGTGCCGGTGCGCTCTGCCCAGCAGCCCGGAGATGCCGTGCGCACGCGCCCTCGCGCCGCTCTTCCCGCCGTGCACGAGCTCTCCCCTTCCCCTCCCTCCGCGCCGCCGTGTGGGCGGTGCGCGCGGTCGAGAGTCTTCGGCGGGGCGGGGGTGGTGCGGCGGGAGCGGTAGCCGTAGCCGTAGCCTGGCGGCAGCCCCCCACAATACGCGGCCTCCCTCAGCAGCACTCTGTGTTTTCTCTCGCCGTGTTCCTTCGGAGACAGCTTCAGGCAAGGCTTCTCTCTTCTACCCCCGCCGCTCCCTTCCTCTCCGCTTGTTTGCGTGTGAGGTAAACGCGACGTGTGGTGCCTACGCCGTCGTTGCGTTTCAGGTGAGGGAGGGGGGGGGAAGGAGAAAGAGAGCGGGGAGGACCCACTCCCCCTCCCTCAGCGCCTCTCCGGCCGCCCCGGGCGCGAAACCCCATCGCTCCCCTGCTGCTGCTTTCCCGCCGAAGTAAAACAGCCCCCACTCTCGAAATGGGCTGCACGCTGAGCGCCGAGGACAAGGCAGCGGTAGAGAGGAGCAAAATGATCGACAGGAACCTTCGGGAGGATGGCGAGAAGGCGGCCAGGGAGGTCAAGCTTCTCCTCTTAGGTAAGGGCTTCCATGAGGTAAAGGTCGCCCTGAAGTAATCGATTCCAAAGCCCCGAGGTGAGGTGCCCCCACGCCTCCCATCCCCGCAAGAAGGGGCTCTGTGTGGACGAGGGCGGGGCGGGCGGTCGCCGAGCCAGCTCGCAGCTAACGTGGAACTGGAGGATGGGCTGAGGAGAGGGCCCCGCGTCTCGGGCTTGGAGGGCGGACGGGCGGCAGGGTGCCCTCCTTGGATAACGAGGCAGAGGGAACGCTCTGCCGTACCGCGGTGTGTGTCTGCATGGCCCCGCAGATGTTTTCGGGGTGAGGGGGTACAAAGCATCCTGTTAATGCAGGTGGGTGCCTCGGCTTCTTTCGAGAGTAGAGGCCGAGCTGAAGAAGTTTGTCCCGAGAGGCTTGCTTAGAGAGGGCCCTGACTTCCACTTGAAGGGGGTAGCATCTCAAACTTTTGACGTGCATTCTCTGTACCTCTGTTTAGAGGACAGAAATTTTAGACTACAGGATGTTTGGTCTTAATTTTTTTTTTTTTTAAATCGATATTTAGCTCTACAAGAAATACTGCAATAAGAACAAAGTGCGGAAAGCATCAAAGGAATGCAAGTCAAAAACACCATTTAACTTTTTGCATAATGGTTTTTTTTTTGGTGCCAGTTGCTTATGCTGTTGAAGTCTTGCAATGGGAAGGAAGTACAACCTTGATCATAGAATGGTAAGGTTGGAAGGGACTTCAAGGATCATCTAGTTCCAACCCCCTGCCATAGGCAGGGACACCTCCCGCTAGTACAGGTTGATGGAGTTCTTAAATGTGCACAGCAGTGACATAATATGCTGCCATGTGTACTTTGAGTTTTGCTCACAGGTACTTAAAATATATTAAAAAGACAGCTTCAAGTGATGTGCTTGTGTGTAAAGATAAGGAAAATAACATTATATTAAAAATTGCATAAAAAGAGGAAGTGAGATTTTTTTTAAATACCTTTGTACAGAGTCCCTTTGTTCTGCGCTCTTCAGACCCCACCTGGAGTCCTGTGTGCAGGTCTGGAGCCCCCAGCACAGGAAGGACATGGGAAGTGTTGGAACGGGTCCAGAGGAGGGCCATGGAGATGGTCACAGGGCTGCAGCAGCTCTGCTGTGAGAACAGGCTGAGAGAGTTGGGGCTCTGCAACCCGGAGAAGAGAAGGCTTCCAGGAGACCTTAGATTAGCCTTTCAGGATCAGAAGGGGGCTCCAGGAAGGCTGTGGAGGGACTGTTGACAAGGTCTTGCAATACCAGGACAAGGGGCAATGAATTTAAACTGGCAGAGGGGAGATTGAAATTGGATGTTAGGAGGCAGTTGTTTACAATGAAGGTGGTGAGACACTGGCACAGATTGCCCAGGGAGGTTGTGGCTGCTCCCTCCCTGGAGGTGTTGAAGGCCAGGTTGGAGGAGGCCTTGAGTGAGCTGTGCTAGTGGGAGGTGTCCCTGCCTATGGCAGGGGGTTGGAACTAGATGATCCTTGAGTTCCCTTCCAACCTTACCATTCTATTATTCTGTGACTTGGAGAGAGCTGAATGCTGCAAGATTTCTGTTGTATCTGTGTTGCAGTATATACCTTATAGCCAAACCACACTGAAACCTTCAAATCTGGAATTAAGAGGCTACTGAGTAGTAACTCTTCTCCTGATGCCTTTCCACTTCCAGAGCTACGACCTCAGGCAAACTTTCTAAACAACTGCCCCATTTCTTGCTCCCCTTTACACTGGTTTTGCTCTGTTCTCTACAAGCATTGTAGTAAATGTCGTAAATACTTTTTGTGGCTAAATCTAAAGTATCCAATCCGGAAAGATACAGGAAATAAGAACACTCGTGTAGATGAAGAGTTGAAAGAAACCTAGGAAGGGAAAAATGCATGTTCTAAAAAGTGTCTATAGATATGAAATTTTGCTTGTGAGAAAAGTAATGAAAGCTTTTGGTTTCGGTTTGTTTTCAGACAGTGTTAGATATTTGATTAGTACTGTTGCCTCGTCTTGTACTCCTCTGAAACCCTTAGGTTGTTACATTGGGAAGGTTATCCTGCATGTGATCAGTAGCAGTATGGCAGAAGATGTTACTGTCTTTTCCAAATCTGGCAAAGTACTGGTTTACATGTCTTCTGACAAGATGTTTTAAATGGTCTTAGTGTTTTGCTGTTCTGTGTGCAACTTCCAGTGCACATAGTTTGGTAATTGTCTTCATATCTTTCAGCATATTCTGTGCATATGGATAAAGACCACCATCTTTCAGTAGAAAGACTCTTGAAAACACAGAAAAGCTTTTGAAGGAATGGATGTTCTGGAATCTCATGAAATCTTTAAGATGTGGAACAAGTGCTCAAAATGAGTTTTCTTGTAGTGTTCTGAGCAGTGGCCCAGCTGGTTTAGTATTTCCCTCTCCTGTTAAAAAGAGGTGTGAATACTGGTAGACTAACTTCTTTTATGACCAGTGTTTGCGCAGTTGTTTAGACAATCTTGGAATGAAAGTTTTTTCCTTAGTCTTGCTTACAACCATGCCAAATGTTTCAACCTTACGGGAAAGCTTTTGTCTGATGGCAAAACTATTTAAAGTTACTTCCCACTAGTCACTTTCTTCTTACTGCTCTCTTTCCCAATTGCTTGTTCAGCCCATATGTCATAGTTTGTTATCTACTCAGTTGTACTCCTACATCTATTTATGGGCTTGTTCTGATAAAATGATACTGAAATAAAAGGAAGAGTACAAACTGTGGTCTGCTGCCAGGAAAATACAATGTGTGAGAGGCATCTAAAATACCTTGCTTATGTGAAAAAAGGGTATGTAGCTGAATGCTTAATGACCCAGTGACGTATTCCACCTTCTATACAAATGATATTTTTGTGAGGACTAGAACAACCTACTGAAGCTTGAGCTAGAATGCTTAATTGAGAGAAGATGTGTTTATAAAATCAGTCTATTCCTAGCCTTCAAATTTAATTGATTACATTATATACTTTTCTAAAGGATTTTCTGAACCAGGAAATTGCAGTAACTTAATTGAGATAGATGTGGCATTGCTGTACCTAAACTGTGACTTCACAAACAATGCTGTTGGTCTGTGATAGATTTGTATTTTGTTGTCCTGTCTCTAGGAAGAAGCAGATGTGGTTCAGCTGAGCAAAATACTATTGGCCTGGATTATCCTACTTCTTGTATCTGTAAATTGGTGCCTAATTTTGTACAAAATTGACTGCAGGTCATTTGGAATAAGAGTACTGGATTCTGAACATTATCCATGTGTAACAGTGTTTCAGCTTTGTAATTTCATAGACTTTCATGCACTATTTAAACAGCAGGAGAACTTCTGGAAGATTTTTTGAGTCATCCTCATTATTAGAAGTAAGCTGAATTTGAGCATATTGTTGGTAAACCGAATGCAAAAAGCATGTTTATGCATGGAATTTGACTTTTTTAAAAAAATTAAATAAGCTAATTTCTTTAATTTAAAATTACTTCGAGTGAACATGTGATGAAGAAATACTTTGATCATATTGGGTGATTCTGTGCTCCACAGCCTCCCTGGAGGTGTTGAAGGCCAGGTTGGAGGAAGCCTTGAGTGAGCTGTACTAGTGGGAGGTGTCCCTGCCTATGGCAGGGGGTTGGAACTAGGTGGTCCTTGAGGTCCCTTCCAACCTTACCATTCTATGAAAAGGAAGTGCTGTGTACTGTGTTCAACACTACACATTTAACATGCAAAAGTACTTTTCCTTAACCACTTCAATATTTGTCAGGTTGACAGTTCTTTAGCTTTTGTGTCTGAAGTGTTTGAAATAGTACTTTCTTTTATTTTCCTTTTCTGAAAAGTATTGTATGTTTTGGTTGGTTTCAAAGTAAAGAAAGCAGTAAACACAAGTTATTTTTTTTTCTCTGCTATGGTTCTTCATCTTACCTTTCAATGTTCAACAAATAAAAATTGCAGTGATGCTTGCAGAATGAATGCAATTCCACTTATACTGGGTGATGTTGGTTCTGTGTGACTGATCAGTGTGCTCCATTCATATACGTGTGATCCAGATCAGGTGTGGATTTGCAAGTACATTTCTACTGAATTAGCTAAAGCACATAAGATTGAATTTATGCCAACTGTGAGAGAACAAGTGGTACCTCATTAAGTGGAAAGCCTTCTGGTATGAGGGTTACTCCTCAGGTTTTATGAATATGTTAAACTGGCAGCGTAAGTTTATAGGATTAATGCTTTGCCTTGTGGATTATCACATTCTTCACCTAATACAGCAAATTCAGTGGTCAGGTTCTTAGGATTGTTGTACGAAAAAGGCAATAGATCTGCCTGAAGTACTCTTTAGGAGTGGATCCTGGGATCCAGGAGGTCACAGACCTTATATTTGACAACTGTAATTACCTGTCTTCTTTCAGGATAATCACCTGTATAGATTTTAGTTATACTCATGACCAACAGAGCCATTTTCCATTCCTGAACAGGTCCTTGCAATTCATGCTGAAACATTGGCATGTGACATTCTTAAAGATAGCTATTTTTTAACTTAAGATAGAGTGCTGCTTTTAATCTTTTTTCACTGCAGTTCTTTCTGTTCTTTAAGGCAGTAACTAGAATAATTCTATTCAGTTCTTGTAAATTTTAACATCTCAAGGATCTTTATCTGGCTGCTCTTCTTTTGTTACAGACCTGTATCTTTCTATCTGCTTAGTCAGCTGACTCCCACAGCATACTCATCTTTTCAGCAGCATAATCCTCATAGTTCTTGGCAATACCTGCCTTCCACCAGACCTGACTACACCCTGAACAAATAATATATATGTATCTATACTGTTTGTACCATTAGTTCTCTTGTCTGCCTTCCAGAGTATTTCTCCACACTTACAGGCAATGAAGATTTTTTGAACTCTAAATTTGTGGAAGCTCTCAGAAAAGCCTTATTCTCACAAAAAAAGTATTGCACATTTCAGAGATGTTGACCTCATTAGTTATACTGGGCGTGACTAAAATGTATAGGGTACTGAGAGCACTGGTGGAAGTGCTCACCAAACCACTTCCGTAATTTACCAGTAGTTCTGGCTAGCTGGGGAAGTCCCAGCTGACTGGAGATTGGCAAATGTGGTGGCCCATCTACAAGGAAGGCCTGGGGAGCTACAGACTTGTCAGTCTGGCTTGATTCCAGGGAAGTTCACAGAGCAGACCATCTTGAGTGCCATTATGCAGCAGGTGCAGGGCAACCAGGTAATCAGGCCCACTCAGCATGGGTTCATGAAGGGTAAGTCCTGCTAAAACCTGATCTCCAACAAAGTGTCCCACTTAGTGGATGAGGGAAAGGCTGTGGATGTTTTTTACTTGGACTTTAGTAAAGAATTTGACACTCTCCCACAGCATCTCCTTGGAGAAACTGGCTGCTTATGACTTGGATGGATGGACCCTTCACTGCATAAACTGTCTGAATGACAAAGGCCAAAGAGTGGTGGTGGTGGTTAGAGTTAAACCCAGTTGGTCACAAGTGGTGCTTCCCAGGACTCAGTTTTGGAGCCAGCCCAGTTTAGTCTTTATCAGTGATCAGGATGAAGGAATTGAGTGCATCCTCAGTAAGTTTGCAGATGTCACTGGACTGTTGTGCATCAAGGCTGCTCAAAGGTAAAAAGGCTCTGAAGTGGTATCTGGCCAGGTTGGCTCAATGGGCTGAGGTCAATTGTATGAGGTTTAACAAAACCAAGTGCTGGGTCCTGCACCTGGGTTACAGCAACCCCATGCAAGGCCACAGTGTTGGGAAAGCTGGCCATGAGAAAAGGATCTCGTGTGCTGATTGGCTTGTTTCAGCTGGCCATCAGCAATTAGCCCAAGATGCATCCTGGCATCAGGAATAGTGTGGCCAGCAGAAGTTTGGAAATGATTGTGCCTTTGTATTCAGCACTGGTGAGGCTGAGGAGGCTAAGAGGAGACCTTACTGATTTCTGAAAACACCTGAAAGAAGGTTGTAATGTGGTGGGGATCAGCCACTTCTCCCTAGTAACTAGTGTTAGGATGAGAGGAAATGGCCTTAATTTACACTGTAGAGAATTAGCTTGGAGGTTGGTCAGGCATAGGAACAGGCTGCCAAGAGTGGTGGTGGAGTGACTATCCCAGGAGATGTTCCAAAAAAGCATGCAGATATGCATTTCAAGACATGGTTTAGTGGACATCCAGGTGTTGGGTTAATGGTTGGACCTGATGACCTTGGAGATCTTTTCCAACCTAAGCAATTCTATGATTCTCTGATATCTAATGAAAAATTTTCTGTCTCGCCTTCAGAGACAATTAACTGGAGATACTTTGAAATTCCATCTCTTACTGAAAGGCTGTTTCTTGATACCCAAATAAAAAGTGTTTATTTGGTTTGAATTTTTTCCCCCAGTTGTTGGTTTTGCCTGTCTGCCTCCCCTACTGACTTTCTGCCTGTCGGCTTATATTTAGGAGACATCCCGAACTCGGATCTCTCTTGTGTTTTAATATTGTACAGTTGGACTCTAGCAGTGATTTAGTTGGGGCAATTAACAAGGCAGGAATTCTAAAATATGCAGTTATTTCCAAAAAGCCCCACCCACAAACTATATACACAGGAGTTAAATTTGGGTTCTAATTCGGTCGGGAAGATCTTCCCAAAGCTGCTTACAGGCAATTTATTCATTTAAGAGAATCAGAAAATTGGAGAAGTTTAGCCACAAAATGGCTTTGCTCCACTCACAAATGGCAGCCTGGAGCCCTAGGCAGCATTTGTGCTACTCATGGTGGTGGAGTAGCAATTTGTAAAGGGTTGGGCTTCCACACCAGTCAGTACACACCTTTTGCTGTTCCCCCTTTGTAAAGGGTTAACCCTCCTGGGTGGGGGGAGTGGTCAGTACTTGAGCCCACATCTGCTTGACCCTAGGTGTAGTGTTTAGCCCACTCCCACTGCCTGTCTGGACCTCCTATATAAACAGAGGAACTTCCTGTTGCTCTCTCTCTCTATTTGTGGACTGTGTGCCTGACACCATCCTCATTCCTACTCTCCTGTCCTACCACGTGGCCAGTCTACCACGCAGTGCACATCCCTTCCATCCACTGTCATCCATCTGGTTGTATGTGTATTTTGTATCTTGTTTTCCCTTCCCTGTTCCTATTTGTAACTCCCCTACCTTAAATACCTTTTATTTGTTGTTAAAGTTTTATTTTCCCTTCCAAATCGTAGCCAGACTGTTCTTCGGGTGATTTTACCCCTTCTGTCTCCTTTCTTTCCCCCTTTCCAAAAGGGGGGGAGAGGGGAAGGCATCCTACTATTACGGTATTGGTTTCCCCTGAGAAGCTAAACTCAAACCAATACAGAATTTGAAGAGATTCCGTGGCTCCTTTGCAGAAGTGTTGGAGCTGCTGGTCATCTTGATAGCTGCTGATGGGTTTCTAGATCTTCCCAGGCCCTAGAGTAGGGTGCTGGGAAAGAGGCAGGTGATCTCTGACCTGATCCTGGTTCCTCTTGACACAGAAGTTTGAAGAGGTGGAGGTAAGAGCTCTTGTAGATGTGCAGAGAACACTTTGTCTGTGGCACTTCTCACCACGTCGTGAGGCACTTAATGTCACCTTCTGGTAGACTTGAAGTATTTACGTTTCCAGATAGTTCAAGCCCAAAACGTCAGAGCTAAGCTGATCTGAAGCATGAGGCAGAACAGAATACGTCTGAGCCAAGAGCGGTGAGGCAGAGTATGTTGTCTGAGCGGAGCAGCATGTACTACATGAGGTAGAGCGGTGAGGCAGAGGCAGCACAGCTGCTTGCGGCTTAGCTCAATATATATTATTTGGCCACAGAGATTCACCCATCAAAAGGGCATTTGCAAAACGGACCATATTAGGTGAAACCTAAAGGGCTTGCTTACCCTTACATTGGCAAGACACTGACAAGTACCTAAACACCTGTGGGTGCTTGTTTATTACTTTGGGAGGGGACATAATGGCCCAAGCCTTTGTTTTCCTGCTGTCCTTGCTTCCCCTATCAGCAGAAGGGTGGGGCAAGGCAGGACATCTAACAGGCCTATTAGCCTTCCAGAACAGGCAGTCCAGGTGTTATTTATGTGGACTTTTGTAACTGATTTTATAGCGAAGTCAATGAAATGCTCAAGCCTTTGTACTGAATATGACAATCATTTCAAAGAACAAAGTCAAACTTACTGGATTCCCATAGTCTAATAATTTCCTTTGTTTTTGTGAAAGGAGGTTCCTGGATGTACAGAAAACGGCCCTTCAGTGATGGTTGTGTTTGTGTAATTACAGATTGGGTTCTTTTATGCTTGTCCCTTTTTATTTGAATGTTGGTGTAATGATTTACAACATTATAATATTGGTCTTCAATGTGTGTATAGACTTCTTCACTACAGTATAAATGAGTTATTTCAAGATCCTCTGTTCCATTATTGTTCCTTGTGGAAGTTTCTCTGTAAAATAATGATTATTTACTGTGTCATGATTTGAATTTTTTAATATCTTTAGGAAAACTTAACATATAACTCCTTCCATAGTTGTCTTGGCATGACTTGAAACCTAGTGGCTTTCTATGACAAAAGGGTTACACTGTACTTTTATATATTCATGCCACCAAAGTTCACCTGCTGCTTCATTTTACCCTTTTGTTGTTTTGGTCCTCTGAGAGGACATCCTAAAATCTGGCTAAATGTTTTGAAACCAAGTGATGAGTCTGGCTTTGGGGGCATGAAATTCTGAAGTCAGCAAAACTGGGCTTGATGGATCTCTGCAGTGTTTCCTGTAATGTGCTATCTGATGAATGTCAAGGTGGAGAAATGGAAGTAGGAAAGATACTTAAGATATTCTGTTAAGTGTGATGTTTTTATGCCCTGGAAACATGGAAATAAAATCTTAAATGACTTGATAGTTTTCTATTAAAAGTTTGTTGTTCTTTTTTTCCCCAGGATGTGTACAGAATAACCTATATTGATGAAAACTTGCTATTCTGAGGTTGAGTCTTAGTCATTGTCCATTTTTACTGAGGTCAGGTGTTCTATTTATTGCCTTTGTTTGTGCAGTGTCCTACCGTTACCTCAGATTGTGTGCATTTCTGTTTTGTTACGCTGTAAATGAAACTGAGTTGGCTTCATCTGAAAGATTCTGCATGTAAAAGAAGTATTGACGTTGGTAAGGTATGCAAAGAGTAGTTGGAAGAATTAGAATTGAACTTGTGAGAGCAAGAAGTTTTGAGTGCACTATTCAGAAAAATGCAGGTTGTTTCATCTGGCTCAACTTACTGACATTTCTGAGTGGAGAGATAATTTAGATACTAGGCAAGACAAAGATGAACTCTTCTTGCCAAAATACTTTTGTGTACTAGGAATGCTTTTGCAGGGAAAGATTTGAACTCTTCTTAATGCTAAAAATATTTTGTTCTCATGCATTAAGTAGGAGCAGACAAGACAAAATAAGATTTAATGAGAGGCAGAGTGGGAAATAGAGGAATGATGGTGATGTTATAGACTAATTACCCAGATTGTGACTGGTCATAGCCCTTTCATGGTGTAGCAGTGTTAAGAGTTGGGGATTTGGAAGATTATTATCATCTCTGGATGTGTTCCTGTGCAGCTTGCCCCAGGTGATCTTGCTTTGATGGGGGTTGGACTGGATGATCTCTGGAGGTCCTTTCTAGCCCCTAACATTCTGTAATTCTGCAGTCATGACTTTTCCCTTGAAATTTGCAAGTTCTGAAATCTCTGGAATTATCTATAGCTTGAATATCTTAACATGAGGTAAAGTATTATGTATCTGCTTATTCCCTCAAAGCAAAAAGGCCTAAAAATCACCTGATGTCACAATACCTATAAGCATTATTCCTTGATTTGCAAGTGTGTTATCTGTTGATGTCACATTTCGACAAATCTCATGGATGGGTAGCCTCTTCCTTCAAAAGCATGTTTTCTTGTAATTAAAAAAAAAAAAAAACAACAAACTGATACAGAGCATTTAGGAACCAGTTATTTAAATCAGATTTGTTGCTAAACATATGATAGCCAAATGATTTGCCTTCCTGGCTTTGGTAATTGAAGGGTCATTAAAACTCTGAATAACACAACTTCTTATATGTTTAGATATCACTTTAATAAATCAAGTAGTGATGTTAACATGTTTATATGTAGTCTATATTTAGAGATATGTGTGAACTGTAAAACTGTATTTCCCTATATAGATACTGAAAATACTTTTTGTAAACCTGCTTATTTGAGGAATTAACAGCATCAAAATACACAATATTCCAATTTATTAAATAAAATGTACCCAAATACTTTTTCATATATGCTTTTTAGAATTGCAGTATTGCATTTCAAATGTGTAATATACCTAGCACAGGTACCTGATTAAACCTTTGAAATCTAACAGTATCTAGGCAACCAGAATGGACAGGAAGTCTTCACAATCATTGCTTTTAAAGAAGCAATTAATGTACTGTAATGAAAATTCCTGTTGAAGCTGTGAAGCAGGTTTATATTTAATATTATCTAGAATGTAATATGATCTGAATGAAAATGATGTTGGAATCAAATGATTATCAAATGGAATCAAATTTTGTATTCCCTTTTCAAGAGTCATAAAATAGTTTCTTGAATGCAACAAATTATAAATTGGGGTTTTTTAATGTGGATGAAGCTGTTGTAGTTGTTTGGCTCATACAGGCTGAGGTTCTGAATCTATTTTTAAAAATAATTTCCCACAAAATTCAAGAGGTTCTTTCCTGCTTTCTAAGTCCATATGGGAATGATAGGAATAAGCAGTGCATGTTGTCTGATAAGCAGCTGAACCATTGTAGAAGCTCTGCGTTGATATAAAAAGGCAAGTGCTATTGCTGCATCTGAGCGAGTGACTTGGCACTCTCCTTGACGCTTGTAAATGCTTAATTCGATGTTGTGCCGCTTTAATCAGAACGGCTGCCCTTTCTGGACTTGATTTGCTGCTAGAATGGTCAGTTTAACTGGTATGTCATAATGATCTGTTGAAGACCTGAATGAGAGCTAGAGGCAAAGCAGAGATACCTGCCTTATGCAAGTGAATGCATAGCAGTGGGTGGAGCGGAAAATGTGTGCAGAACAGGATTCTTTCAATTGTGTCACAGTTTACTGTAGAGTTAGAAATAATGTGAAATGGTGTATTCAGCTGTGAAATCCACTTGGTGGACATTTTAAAGTCCCTCAAAATCTACGTCTTCTAAAACCTGCTTGCTGAAACTGCAGATAGTGCTTTCTCAAGAAGTGTGTTGCTCAGTCACTTGATTGGAAAGTGGAGACAAGAGCTTGTTTTTGTTCATGCTCGAGGAGTCTCAGACCTATGTTTCCTTGTGCTGTTCTGACTTCAAGGTTGTAGGGTTGACTAGGAAGAATACTGTTCTATCCATCACTTTGTGAAGAATGCGAGATGATAGTGGACAATAAGTGTAATAGCCAGTCTAGTGTCCAAGCAGAGGAGAGTGGAAATAGAGGTCTTCAGTTACAACAGTGAAGTTGTACTAAAATTCTAAACAGAGTGCAGTGTGAGTATAGTATTGGAACCCAATTTTAAAACTTGCTGTGACTGGAGATAAATGTTTTGCAATAACAAAATTTGCAGTAAACAAGACAATTGTCTTGAGTAGTTATAGATTTTTACTTAACATTATTTTGAATGCTCATTGATTTGAGAATGTTCCAGTGATATACGGTACAATGATGAACTGAAAGCAAGATACTAAGGCTTATTTAAGCGCTGTCTGTATTCTTGGTGCATTAAATACTTATTAAGGTGTTTTGAAAGTTGATTTCTCAGCTGTATGCAGACTCAGTTACTGATCCTTAGTAAATCCAGTGAACTCCTAGCAAAACCATTATATGGTTTCTAAAGCTCTTAAAGACGTTGACAGGGATTCCTTCTAATGCGCTTTAGTGCCTGAGTATTTGCTATCAAAGGCTGTCGTTAAATTCCTTGAAACTGGTTAGGTTATTTTCTGTTTGTTGTTCTGAAAACTAGTGCCTTTTGGGGTTAGATTAGATCTGGCTTTGACAATGTACTTGTTTGAGGTCTAACAAGCTGCTATTTATATAGATATCTCTCTTATTGCATGCTTCTGGGCTTGTTTAAATGAGTTGAAATTTTTATATAGTGCAAAGCGTTCTCAGTTTAATTTGAGACCAGGTAATACAGAGTCTTTGTATTTAACAGCAAAGACAGATTTCTTTCTTTTTTTTTTTTTGGCTTAGTACTGCTAACCACAAATAGTATTCTACTTAGGTAGCTTTGTGTGGAAAATGCATGTGTACGTAACAAAAGAATACAGTTGGGAATACACATACTTCCCCCCCAGCCCCGGTTCAGATAAGAGTCGTGAAACTTTTTAGAGTCAGTTTAGGTCAACTACCAATATGCTGGTCCTCCTTAGTTTTGTGGATCTGAGTTCTCAACCTACAAGATGAAGCCCAGAGCGAAGTTAGGTGTGGATGAAGGCTGAGAATTTTCAGTGAACTACTGTTTGTTGCACTACGTATACAGTAATGGCTGACTTTTAGCTGCATTTGGCCTGGTATAAACTTGGACAGTACCCATTTATCTCATCTACAAATAATGCGTTACGTGACAAGTAGATCTTTGAGTAAAATCGGTTGAGATCTGAGGGAGAGGTTGTTCTCTGTGGTGATAGGAATGCAAGCACTTCTCTTTGTGGTTTTCCTGACTGCTCCTTCAGTTGGTTATGTATAGTGATACAAGGTATCAGGGACGGCTCCATCTGTAATGGTTTAGTGCAAGGGCTAATCTGCCTGCTCCCCCAACACAAAAGTGAGGGGGAAAGTAACACACAAAACTCAAGAGCTGAGATAGAGATACGAGTTTTATATAAGAGATCAGCAAATCGCAGTGCATAACTACCGCAGCTAATATAATACAATGTGTGATTGCCTTAGCTTAGCCTATTTGTAGAAGAAACACAGTAAAATACAGGGGGAAAACCCAGCATAAAATAGAAAACCAACTCAGCAGTTACCTGACTCCTACCTGTCTTGCTACCATGTTTGCAGAAAAAGCCAACACCCAAAAAAACCTAGAACCCAGAAGCAGCAACTGGAACAAGAAGCCTCCCAGCTGCAAGCTCTGTAATAGTTTGTTCTAGCCAGTACTTTCATTTTTGAAGCTGGCATGACTGAAGCATGGTGTGGATAACAGCAGTAGATTCAACTCGGCTCATGGCAGTCTGTAACAATTGTGGGTAATGCAGCACTGGTGGTGTTTGGAGTTGCGAGTCTGACATGGAAATAAGCTATGAATTTAAGTTTCTTTTGTTGTATCTCTCCACCAGAACAGCATGCATGAAGTGTGACCCTGCTGCAGTGGGGATTTTTTGTTTTTCTTTTTAAAAGTATCTGTGTTTGTGATTCACGATAGTCTCCTTAGTAGTAGAAGTTATCTGTGGAATTTTGGTTACTGAATCTATCATCTTTGCACACTATATTTATAGCTCAGTGAACAGTTAAAGGGCATGAAGGCCAAACACTGTCAGGAAAATGTCAGACCATTCTGAATTGCTAGAGGTTTATTAGATACATACTTGGAGGTCTGAATGCAGAATGCCTTACTCTGGCAGAAACTGACAGTAGATGTCTTGGTAAATACTATAAAAGACTCATAGAGTGGTAAGGTTGGAAGGGACGTTAAGGATCATCTAATTCCAACTCTCCCACTAGTACAGGTCATGCAAGGCCTCCTTCAACACCTCCAGGGAGGGAGTAGCCACAGCCTCCCTGGGCAATCTGTGCCAGTGTATCACCACCCTCACTGCAAACAACCTCCTCCTAACACCTAGTTTCAGTCTCCCCTCTGCCAGTTCAAACCCATTGCCCTTTGTCCTGTCATTGCAAGACCTTGTCAATAGTCCCTCCCTAGCCTTCCTGTATGCCCCTTTCAGATCCTGGAAGGCTACTCTAAGGTCTCCTGGAAGCCTTCTCTTCTCCAGGCTGCAGAGCCCGAACTCTCTCAGCCTGTCCTTCTAGCAGAACAGCAAAAAAGTCAGGGAGATAGTTCTTTCTTTTGGAGTAATCAGCATTTACCTCATGTAGTGTGCTTGCATTCAGTATCCACTCAAACTTGTGTTACAGAAGGTCTTGATTATGTTCTTTCATACCTTGGTATCAAATTCATAGTGATTGAGTGTACTGCTGTGTATGGAAGATGTTAACTGCTTCAGCAAATTTAAATCTTAATTTTGAAGAGATGATCAGTTCTCTGTTATTGGAAATATTAAAAAGTGTCTGGACTCCTGACTTTTGAGGAGATTCCCGAACCTTTTAGAGGATAGTTTGGAGGCTGGCCTTTGATATGTTTAAGTAGTCACCTGATAATCTTGCCAGACAATTGTCAGCATTGACATCGTAGATAAACCTGAAACCACAAAAGTTTTAGCCTCTGGTGGTGTGAGATTGTTGTCAGGCAGGAAATATGATTATGATGTGTTTCTCACCTCTAAATATGCATCCATTCCTTGTTTTAATTTCTGGCATAATCAAGAGGTTTATTTCTAAACCTCAATCCTAGCTTGTTACAATCCTGCTGGGTTTGGCACCTAGCACAAAGGAAATGATGGCTGTATTTTAATTGAAGAAAATGCTTTGGATTTAAAGTAAATGGCACTGTCCCTCTGTGGCAACTGTACCGGTTTTTGAAAGCTCTCTTACATTCTCAACAGATACATATTTTAAAAGTAGATTAAATTCCAAGATACTATATCTCCTTTTGAATATTTCACAAAATTTCTGCAGTATGACACTGGGGATTGTACTGGTGCTCTCCTCTGTGGTGAGACCATGGTATAGTTATGGTATGAGTGATGTGCGTAGTGATGAAAGGTTCCTACTATACAGCAGTATCTGTACAACCAGTGATTTGAAACAGATGAGGGATAAAAGAACAGCTCTGAAGAGCCAGATAAAGTCTCTATTCAAAAGCTGCCTGCATTCATAAGATGACATGCTGTTCCTGATGAAGTGTTTGCTTATCACATGCATCCAATTCTAAGAAAAAGATGATGTCATAAAGCCTTTGTCATAGCACTAATAGAAATATTTTTTAAATAGATGGAAAGTCTCAATTGATCCTTCGAAAGAAAGCACGTTGGGTGCTTCTGTGCTTTACAACCTCCCTGGAGGTGTTCAAGGCCAGGTTGGAGAAGGCCTTGAGTGAGCTGTACTAGTGGGAGGTGTCCCTGCCTATGGGAAGGGGTTAGAACTAGATGATCCTTGAGGTCCCTTCCAACCTTACCATTCTATGATTCCAAGATGCAAGGAAAAGTTTCTTCAAAGTTTGAAAAGTGGAGTGTGTGCTCTGCTTGTTTCAGCAAGAGCTTTGTTTCTGAGAATTCACTGAATTCAAGAGGTTATACTGAATATAGAATCATAGAATGGTAAGGTTGGAAGGGACCTCAAGGATCATCTAGTTCCAACCCCCTACCATAGGCAGGGACATCTCCCACTAGTACAGGTCACTCAAGGCCTCCTCCAACCTGGCCTTCAACACCTCCCTGGGCAACCTGTTCCAGTGCCTCACCACCCTCACTGTAAAGAACTTCCTCCTAACATCCAGTCTAAACCCATATCTTATCTTTGTTGTTTCCATACTAAACTAACTAATAGAGTCTTTATCACTTGCTTATGTGTTTACTGTAATAATTAAAGTTTAGTTATCTAAGAAGCCTAAAGCAGTTTGAGGTCTAGACCTGAATAAACTCACAGGATGCTAACATGAGTTAATGTCTGATCGCTGCCCGGAGTACTGTTTTAATTTTTTTTAAATCACATTTTATATATAATATATTGATACAATATTTTGTTGTGTACTGTGGATTACAAACATCTACTAAGAGCAATATTGAAGACCTAGGAAAGAATTAATTGTTTGTAATTAGTTCTTGATTTCTTAGGAAATTTACAGAAGTGACAGTGACTTAGAATTGTATGTGGTGCTGCTTCTGTAGAAGTAAGCCAGAGTGAGCTACAAAAAAGGAAGATTAACTCAGATCTTTTGTCTGAGTCAGTGTCATAGTTTCAGAATCTGTCACTCTTGTGGTTTCACACAGTGATGTAATCTGGGATTCACACTACATGACCAAAGCTACTGAAATATTCTTTTCCACATATTATTCACACAACTTCTTTCTTAAATAATTCAGAGTTTCCTGGCACATTTAAATTCCAATAGCTATAGAAATTCCAAGACTAATGTTGTCTTGTAAATACTGTCAGCTTTTGACTGACTACATGAAAACAGTTGGGAAGGGGAAAAGGAACAAAAATTGTCAGTGGTCATCCCAGAATTAGAAGAATACAGGACGGTGGTAGATAAGAAACATAACTGCTGGATGGCCTCAGAAGTGATTGGCAACACTAGACCAAAAAAAGAAACAAAAAGTCAAAAACCTAAAACCAACCCAAAATTAAAGAAAGAAACAAACAAAAAAAATCCCAACCCAAACAAACACACAAAAACCTACCCAAACCCACAAAAAAGCCCCAAACTTGCAGAGAGATAGATCAGTATGGGTATTTTTGTCATGTAATATTTCAATTAGTGACCAACTTGTCTAGTGGATTTGTAGCAATAGGCTTCTAGTGTGGGTTTCTTGTACTAGCGTTGATGTGTTTTGAACACAGTAGCAATGATTAGCAGCTTGAGTTCTGATTTAAATCTCATGCCTGGTAATGGGTCATGAGGTGGTAAATTTAAGAGATTACAGTTCCAAGCTATTTGCTTGCCACATAGTTTTGCAAGAGATTACTGGTTCCTTAGGAGAAACAGTAGAAATCACAACTCGTGCTGTGACCAGAGGCAGCTGAGGAACAGCCACCATTCATCTCTTGCTGCCTTCTGTGAAATACTGGCATCTAATGGAAGACTGGATAGGAAAGTTGCAGGGAGAGAACTTTGCTGTAGGTGTTTTATTTTAATTTTTGCATGTGTCTAAGTGAATATGGTGGAAGTCCTTTTATTTACAGTTTGAAAAGTTACCATGCATTCATGGAAATTTGTATGTTAATTCCTCTTGGCCATACTTGAACTCTCTTCTGGCAATATACAAGGCTATTGTGTTTCTGGGTTCTATTTCTTTTCCCAGCTTAGCTGTTTGTTCAAAGCCAGCTCCATTCCACTCTTCAGTTTTTATTCAAATAATTTCTTTATTGAAAGTGTTTTTTGTTGTTGTTTTTTATATTTTTGCCAACACCTTTTTCTGAATTTGTGTTGATAGGGTTATATTTGTGCTATTAGCTATTGTTGTACTTGACATTTGATTTCCCCCAAAGAGGGATGCTGTGGAGTTTTGCAGTGCTTTCTTTTTTGGGGTATTTGATTAGTTTCTCCAGTAAGCAATTAAATACTTCAAGATAGAAATGTTACTATTAGCATCTCAGCACTTACAAAGAGCAGTTTCTGTGCTTGAGTGCATAAAACATTTGCTCCAGAAATTTGTTGTTCTGGAATGCTTGCTATGTAGGCAGTGTGTGGGATAATAAATCATAAGATGCTATGAGTAGTTTAACATTTTTGCTGACCTGTTATTTTCAATCAAAGTATAAAATAGTTATTTCAGTTATTTTTAAACACAGATATGTTTCATTTGGAAAGTAAAAGAATATTGAATCTGTCTAAAATGAGATTTGCTCTAGTATCATAGCAGTGAGTCATAGAATCATAGAACCATAGAATCATTTATATTGAAAAAGATGCTTAAGATAAAGTCCAACTGAGTCTCTTTTCAAATAGTTTTTGGTAAGTTCTTATATAATTGGCAGCTCAGAGAATCAAATACTGCTTTGGCATTTCTTAAATTTATTTGAGCTCTTGTAGCCCTGTTCAGTTCTCTCACAGTACTATATGTGAGACTGATTTGTTAAATGGCATTTGGCTGCCTTTTTTTAATGTTAAAATCATAGAATGGTAAGGTTGAAAGGGACCTCA
>VWZE01023873.1:0-11962 GCA_013396675.1 Eubucco bourcierii
CCGCCTCCCTCCTCCCGCCTCCCTCCTCTTCGCTGTCTCCGTTAGTTAAGCTGTTATCTGCCTGTAAGGAGTCTCCAAGGCTGTGTTAATCCCGCATTCCGCGGGCTGCCGTCCCTAACGGCGCTGTCCTTTTTTGGCTGTCCCGCAGGGCTGCTGTCAGATAAGGCGATCCTGAAGGCGGCAGTTGAACGCCACAAGGTGCTTTTAGTAGAAAAGGATCGAGAGCTAATTCGCAAAGTGCAGGCTGCCAAAGAGGAAGTTTTTGGACAAATTGCAACCTTGCAGGATGAAAAGTATGTTTGCTGGCCTGCTGGCCATCTTCTGAAAGCTGAGTGCTTTGAATCGCTCTCAAAGAGCGTCACTGCACAACTACAGGCTTGTGGCATTTTGTCGTGTCTTGTGCTCAATAATGTCCCAGGTTGGAAGTGGAGAACAGACTGGCTGATCTGGAGAAGATGAGGCTGGAACAAGATAGCTGGAGACAATCTGAAAAGGATCAGTATGAAGAGAAGCTACGAGCTCTGCAGGTGGCAGAGGAATCCGGCAGAAAGGAACTGCAGCGCCTGCGGTAGGGTGGATTGCTGACCTTCACACACAGTTCTCACCCCACAGCCTGCCTCCGTTTCCTTACAACAGTCACTATAAAAGTTCACTGTTCATAGATGCACAGATCTTCATTGTGTTCACTTAAACAGTTACCTTTAGAGTTGTGTTAAATCACACACACAGTGGGCTGGAAGGGACCCTCAGAGATCCTCCTGTCCAATGGACCTGAGGTCAGCAGGGACACCTGCAACTAGAGCAGGTAGCTCAGGGCTCTGGAAGTTTGACCTTGAATGTTTCCAGGGATGGGGCCTGGGCAACCTCTTCTACTGTTTAATCACTCTCACTGTGTAGAACTTCCTACTGATGTCCAACCTAACTCTGCCCTGCTCCAGTTTCAAACCATTGTCTCTCACCCTGCCATCACAGGCCCTTCTGAACAGTCTCTCACCAGTGAGTCCCAAGGAGACCACAAAGATGATCCAAGGGCTGGAGCAGCTCTGCTTTGAAGACAGGCTGAGAGAGCTGGGGGTGTGCAACCTGCAGAGGAGAAGGCTCCCAGGGGACCTCAGAGCTGCCTGCCAAGAGCTGAAGGGTCCTGCAGAGGGGCTTGTGCTGAGAGGGTCTGGAAACAGGCCAAGGGGGAATGGTTTGGAGCTGAGGCAGAGCAGGGTGAGACTGGAGCTGAGGAAGAAGTTGTTGAGTAGGAGGGTGGTGAGAGTCTGGCTCAGGCTGCCCAGGGAGGCTGTTGCTTCCTCCCTGGGGGTATAGCAGGCCAGGCTGGATGAGACCCTGAGCAGCTGAGTCTACTTGAGAGGTGTCTCTGGGCATGGTAGGGAGGTTGGAGGAGATGATCTCTGAGCTCCCTTCCAACCTGAGCCATTCTGTGATTCTCTGAATAAAAAAATATTTTTAATCCCTTGTTTAGTGAAATATTTATTGGCCTTTCCACTGATGCAGCATATTCAGGTGTCAGACTGATTTCTCCTAACATCTGTATTTTAATGAGATACAAATAAAAACTCCTTATACAATTTTAGATTAAAAATTCAACAACAAGCTATTCAGACAGAGGAGCTGGAAAAAAAGAAATGTGAAAATGCTGATCTGAAGCAGGTAAGGCTTTACTGCACTCTAACCTTGTCTTTTCTACCCATTACCATGGCCAGGGAGTGGAGATTAGATTGAATTTTTCAGGCTTTTTTTCTTTATTCTTGAGGGACCAAATGCATACCTACAACAGATATTTAAAAGCTAAACAGTTTAGAAATCACTTATGCTTTCCTGGGCCTGTATAAATGGATTACAGCTCATTGCTTCATGTGTTTTGTGGCTACCAAGAATTTCCAAGCTGGATGTTTATAGACTGCTCTACTGAACGTGGTTCTGCACTATTTAACTGGTGATTTGGTTTCCATGGAGACTTATAAATTGTTTCTAGGTAATGCTTTGCATTTACACTGCATCTCTCAGCTGAGGTTCTTCAAGTGCTTAACAGATGTTTCATAAATGAATAAACTAGTTTAAAGAGGTATATTTCTATTGCAGAGTGAATTGATGGCAGGGTTGAAAATAAAACCTAATTCTTTTAACTCTTGCTCAACCATGATGGTTTCTAGTAAGGAAGAACATAGCTCTGCATTAAAACAGGCTGCAAGCTCTGTTTTCAGGGGAATTTATTTATTTATTTTCCTCCAGAGGCCACAAATTGGTGTGTCTGAGTGTCCATATATGGGGGGAGGAAAAGGAAATCATCCTTTGGATGTGCTGGCTGCAGAGGCTATGTCCTTGGTTTGGTGAGCTACTTGGTCCAGCCAGTGCTGGCTGGAATGTGCTGAGTGTTATGGAAGCTCCACAGCCCTGCCACTAAATCTTGTCTGGTGCCCTACTTCTGTTCAACCCTGGGGCTTAATGCTGCATTTCTTAAGCCCCCAGGGAACTCTTCAATGAGTGCAGGCTCCTGCCTCCCTTTCTCTCATGTTAACTACAATAGCAAACCTTTTTCTAGCAGTGATCTACTGTAGAGCTTCTGGAGAAGCTGTTGAGTAAGGGGTAAAAGGAAGAAATAAGAGGGGCTTAGGAAAAGCTGCTGCAGCCAGTTGGTGCTTGCCTTTTGCTCTGGGTGTCAGAATCAGTTGTTAGCTATTTGCATACTTTCTCAAATGGAAAACATTTATTTTCTTGTAGCAAATCCACGACATGCAGCTCCAGCTTGCCTCACTGTCTCAATCAGAAAATGATTTGCTGGAGTCTAATCAGAAGCTGAAGGAAACAATAGAGAGACTAAAACAGGAATGTCAGCATGCAAGGACTCAGGCAGAAAAAGCTCAACTGGAAACAGAGAAGTAATTTTTTTTTCTTCCTTTTGGCTTTCCTTCTTGTTTTCCTACTGCTTGTAATCCTTTCCCATGGATTATAGATTCTAATGAAGTCAGAAATTCAAAACGAGGGGGAAACACTGGACAGTGATCAAAAACTGGACCATTCTCACAGCCTTCTGTTATGCAGGATGTAGGAAAGCTTGGTTTGTGCTAACTTCAAAGCCAGGAGTTTGTTTTCGTTGCTGACTGATACAGTTGACTATTGATTAGTGAAATACACTATTTCTATGAAAGGAAATCATATTTGTGTTGAAGTGAATGTCAAACTTGTGTTAGCTTTTAACAGTCTTTAAGCATTAAGGGTAAACTATCCAAAACATTTAATCATAGAATGGTAAGGTTGGAAGGGACCTCAAAGCTCATCCAGTTCAACCCCCTGCCATAGGCAGGGACACTTCCTACTAGTACAGCTCACTCAAGGCCTCATCCAACCTGGCCTTCAACACCTCCAGGGAGGGAGCATCCACAACCTCCCTGGGCAACCTGTGCCAGTGCCTCACCACCCTCACTGTAAACTTCCTCCTAACACCCAGTCTAAATCTCCCCTCTGTCAGTTTAAACCCATTGCCCCTTGTCCTGTCATTGCAAGACCTTGTCAATAGTCCCTCCCCAGCCTTCCTGTAGGCCCCCTTCAGATACTGGAAGGTCACGTTGAAACCTTCTCTTCTCCAGGCTGAACTCTTGTAGCCTGTCCTCATAGGAGAGCTACTGCAGCCCTCTGAGCATCTTTGTGGCCTCCTCTGGACCCACTCCAATCATTGCATTATACTTGGTAAGGTGTCAGGAACTCTGTATATAATGAACTTGCCCCCTCCCTCCCCTATCTGTTTCCCCCTGGATCCTTCAGCAGATACAAGGCAAATAAAAATTCATTGGATATCTTCTAATTATTCTTATCAAAGTTAAAAATAAAATCTCTTCTCTTTTAGCACAAAATTGACCTCATGCCATCAAAATGTTAGTAAGTGCTAAAGGAAACTGAATCTTGTTCAGACTCCATACAGCAAAGAAACACTTTTCTGGAAGTGTCCTTTGCTCATCCAGATTGTTCTTGGATGAGGCCTTGATCAACCTGGTCTAGTGGAAGGTGTCTATGGCAGGGGGGATGGAACTAGGTAACCTTCAAGGTCCCCTCCAACCCAACCCATGCTATGAATCTACGAAATGTCACAACTCATTAGCCAGTCTGAAATGTCTCTGTAGTGTTTCCTATCCCAGCAGTCAAATACCTGTCTAACTTCTACTGGATTCTTATGTGGTGGGGTTTGGTAAAGTCTTTGCCCCAGATTAAATAGAAAACCTTTAAAAGATTAAAAAGTGACATTTTTTAGTTTGATCTTCTGTCTTGCTGCACATTGGCACTGCAACTGCCCTTAGTTTTGGTATTGCTTTTCAGTTTAACATCTGGAGAAGTTGCTGCACTGGCACTGCGGAGTGCATTCAGTAGCATGGCAGATACTCTGGAGGGTTGCTTGAGGAAGATGTATTCATAGTTGGAGTGAGACTGTCACTGTTATTTGAGTGACTGTCAGTGGCATTTATATATTTATGGACCATTGACCAGTTGTCACCAGTCAGGAGTAGGTTTTACTGGGAAGGCAGTGGAAGGAACTTGGCAGCCCTCAGGGATTCTTCTTCTGTTAGTGTGTAGGTAACAGGAGATGCACAGGGCTGGTAGTGTAGAAATAAAGCAGCTTTGCAGCCTACACCCAAGTCCTCCAGTCCTAAGCAGATCTGTGCTGCTGTTACCCTGGGAGCCTTGGGAGATTTCCATTCCCTTTCTGACTCTTGGGTGGCAGAGCTTCCTTCCTCATGGCAGTCATACTTAAACTCCAGTAGTATCTCTTGCAGCTTGAACTCCAAGAGTTAAGTTTCACCACAGCAACTTGGCATAAAGAGAAAGTGAAGTAAGGATAGGATAAGGAAGCCGAAGAGAAAAGGTTTCAGATAAATGAAATAAAGCAAGTTGAGCCACAAGTAGGCAAAGCAGCTGCCTGCCTGGCTGTGTCACTCTTAGGCTTGGAAATGAAAATGTTTAATGAGAAAAAGGGCTGAAGGCAAACTGTGAGACTGAGGGAGATCAGAGATGAGCTCAAACAGGCACTTGTTTAAGCATTTCAGGAACAGCACTAGTGGCATTTAACAAAAATACTCCTGGCACTTTTAACCACTGTCTCAACTGAAATGCTTTCACTGCTAAACAGTGCTTTTTGAGGAAGCTCTGTGATTCCTGCCTGATGGTAACTGTGCACAGTCCACAGCAAGGTACAAACCACACTGGGTCTGCTAAACTGGGAGGCACCAAGTGGGCCAGGATCCTGGTTCTGCTGTGGCAGTGCACGACTCCTAATACTTCTGCTGCGGGGAAGGAAGTGGTGTCTGGGGAGACACTTGTGGAGATGCAGAGTCCCTGTAGGAAAAGTGCAGCAGTCCAGGAGTGGAGCTACACTGATTCCGAGCCTTGGAATGCATTTCCTAAAACCTACTACACAGAACCTCACCATTTGATTGTCTGAATAGCAGTGTAGTTAGATGTGCAAAAAGTTCTTGTCTGCTTATCCCACAGTGCAGAGAGCCCAAGCAAACCAGGCAGCAGAGAGCCACTGGCTCCTTTCCTAGGGAACACAGCCTGGTTTTCCTGTGCTTTGCCCCTGCCAGAAACCTAAACATGTTGCTTCTGGTGCGTAGGAACCGTACTGGAGGTGTTTCCTGTTCTGTTTGAAGCTTAGGTTGAATTTTCCAGGGTTTTGTGGTTGTTCTGGTCAGGAGCACAGGCTGGTCAAGTCCTCTGCCCTTGTAACAAAGAGGTGCAGCAACCTACTGCCTTACACCTTACCCTCCCAAACAGAGGAGGGAGCTGCCAGCTTTTGTAACAACTAGTGGGTGACAGAGGTGTCTGCTGTTGTGTTCCAGTCTGTATGTAGACATTTCCCCATGGGATTGTGTGGATTTGGCATACTGCCAGACCAACGAGCAGCCAACAATTAACCACTTTATTGGATTGGGTTCTCAGTCTGCCTCTTAGGCTGATGGAATGTTATTAGTCTCAACCAGATCGTTAGCACAGGCAGATTGAAATCAGATCCTTTGAGTATAGAAAGGTAGGAGCTGTGAAAAGATGCAGTGGTTTGAAGAGCCTGAAGGCACTTTGTGTGACCTCCCCATGTCTGAGCCTGTTTTTTCACAGGACTCTGGAGCACCAGCGCCTGGAGTGGCTGGAGGAGAAGCACCTGCTGGCACAGCGCCTGGCAGAGCAGGAGGAGAGGTACAACCAAGCCAAGAGCAAGCTGTGCCGAGCTGCTGTTGCTCAGAAAAAGGCAGGTGGACTCTTCTATCGGTTTTGTCTCCCTCCTCTGCTCTGGTGAGGCCACATCTGGAATGCAGTTCTGGGCTCTCTGGTTCAAGAAGGCAGGGACTTGCTGGAGAGAGGACAGCAAAGGGCTACAGAGATGCTGAGGGGACTGGAATAGCTCTGAGGATGAAAGGCTGAGAGAACTGGGGCTGGGTAGCCTGGAGAAGAGCAGCCTGAGGGGCTCTCATCAGTGATGGAAAATGCTTCTAGAGTGGGTGTCAGGAGGACGGGACCAGGCTCTGTTCAGTGGTGCCCAGTGACAGGACAAGGGCTAATGGGCACAAACAACCATCACAAGTTCCATGAGGAGGAACCTCTTTAATTTAGGGGTGTGGAGCAGGCTGCCCAGAGAGGTGGTGGGGGAGTCTCCATCTCTGGAGACATTCAAAACTCATCTGGGCTTGTTCCTGTGTGACCTGCTCCAGGTGACCCTGCCTTGGCAGGGGGGGTAGGACTAGATGACCTCCCTGCCATTCTGTGACTCTGAACATTTCAGCTGCTTTGGGCAGCTGGAATTGGTTTTAATAGTAAGAGTTTATCTGCAGTCTGTTGTCTTGATAACAAAATGTATCAGACTCTTCAGGATTAGCATAGAAATAGCTTGAAGTGACATGCAAGAGAACCTTCAGACTTCTTCAGGGAGGAAGATTCTAAAAGGTGTCATTAGCTTGAAACTAACCCAGTGTGGATTTAGTGTTCTCAGGATCTCCTCTAGCAAGGTGTTGCTCAACTGTTTGAAATGTTTGTTTGACAGAGGAAGACTCTCAATGACAATAAACATAGGAGGATGCGAGAGAAACTGGACCTTTTGGAAGCCAAGATAGAAGAACTAGAAAAAGAAAATCAAGTGCTAAACAGGTAAGAAAGTTTCCTTAGCTAGAAAGCTGGCTCATGTCCAACATCTGACTTAGACATGTGGAGTGGTTTCAAAGCTACCTGACAGCTGGTAACTGGAGTCCAGTCTGATGGCAACTTCAGCACTGGAATCCTTCAGGGGAGTCTGATTGGGGTGGGCAGCTGAAAGCTTCTAAGGCAATTGCAGAGTTATCCCTTCAGGAAGAAATAGAGGAAGAGTATCTGATAGATGTAGTTGCAGGGATCCCTTCAGAAGCAGGAAGTGAAAGACTTCAGAATTGTAAGAGAAGCAGACTTAGCATCCAGTGTGAAAGACAAACTCCTACTGAGCACCTGTCCAGGGCTGGATGCAAATCATTAATGAACTGTGGCTCCTGTGGCTCACTGCTGTGAGTGTCACTAAGGGATTCATCTGTTCCATGTAAGTCTGGTCTGGAATACAATACAGAATGGTGAGGGTTGGAAGGGACCTCTGGAATTCATCCAGTCCAGCTGCCCTGCCAAGGCAGGGTCACCTACAGAAGGCCACACAGAAAGATGTCTAAGCAGGTTTTGAATGTCTCCATTCAAAATGACTCCACTACCTTTCTGAGCAGCCTGTTCCAGTGCTCCAGTACCCTTAAATTAAATAAGTTGTTCTTCATGTTTAGATGGAACTTCTGATGTTCAAGTTTGTGCCCCTTAGCCTTTGTCCCGTCACTGGGCATCACTGCACAGAGCCTGGTCCCATCTTCCTGACATCACCCTTGAGACGTTGCTCAGCATTGATGAGATCCCCTTCAGGCTGCTCTTCTGCAAACTGTAAAGCCCCAATTATCTCATCTTTCCTCATCACAGAGCTGCTCAAGTCCCCTCAGCACCTCTGTAGCAGATAGCTTAGTGTATAGAGAGACTTCTGGATAGACAGAAGAACATCCACAGCTCTTCCAGTTCTTGTGTATGGAGTTTTCCTTCACAGGGACAGTAACCAGCAGAGTAGTCATGGCAAAGGAAGTTTAGATTGGATATTAAGAACAATTCCTTTGCTGCCAGAGTGGTCAGGGACTGGCACAGGCTGCCCAGGGAGGTGGTGGAGTCCCCGTCCCTGGAGCCATTCAAGAAAGGTGTGGCTATGGCCCGTGGGGCTATGGTTTAGGGGCCATGGTGGTGCTGGGTTGATGTTTGGACTGGATGATCTTGGAGAGGTTTTCCTTGTTGTGTGCTGGGGTAGTGCAGACTTGGAGCAGTGAGCAGTGTCTCTTTGGCAGGCAGAATGTTCCCTACGAGGAGCACAGGCGACTGCAGAAGCGGCTGAAGGAGCTGCGCCGCCGGCACGACGACTTCCGCAGCCTCATCCTCAACCCCAGCCTGGCGCCACCCGGTACGCTCCCTGCGATGCCAGCCTCTGCCCTGTCTCCTGGGCCTGCTCTCTCCTTCCCCCTTCTTCAGGTGAGGATGGACAGTGAGTCCTGAACATAACACAGCCAAAGGACACTGCAGCTGTCCTTCACCACAGACCTTGGGTCTAAAGCAGGGAGTCTTTAGAGGGAGGGAACTGAGGAAGAAGTTCTGCACAGCAAGAGTGATTGCCCATTGGAATGGGCTGCCTGGGGAGGTGGTGGAGTCACCTTCCCTGGAGGTGTTTAAGAGGAGACTGCATGAAGCACTTAGTGCCATGGGTTAATTAATGAGAAGGGTTAGGTGACAGGTTGGACTCGATCTTAGAGGTCTTTTCCAACCTGGTTAATTCTCTGTGATTTCATGCTTCTAGTCATGTTCCCTTCCTTGCAATAAGAAGGAGGTCTTCAAAGGCAACCAATACACTGCAGGCTGTAAGAAGCAGGCTCTGGTAACCACATTTTCCATATTCCATACTTGGTCCTTCTTCTAAGAGGCTTTAAATGTCTCCTCCTGGGCAAGAAATACCTGTGTTGTTCTGACACCAAGGATTCATTATTGAACAGCAGCAGTTTTAGAATCACAAAATGGGTTGGGTTGGAAGGAACCTTCAAGATCGTCCAGTTCCAGCCCCCTGCCATGGTCAGGGACACCTCCCACTCAGCCAGGTTGCTCGAGGCCTCATCCAACCTGGTCCAGTCTCTCCCCACCCTCACTCTAAGTAATTTCCTCCTAATGTCCAATCTAAATCTGCCCTCCTCAACTTCAATCCATCTAACCCATTCCTATTGCTGCTCTTAAGTCTCTAGTGTGGCTAAAAGAGTTGGGAATCAGTGAGCTTCTGAGGGTGAAAATCCCTCTGTCTGAGGCTGACCAAACTGACTTCCGAGTAGCAGATCTGCAGGGCTCTTCAGCTAAGAGGAGGAAGATCTGCACACACATTTCCTGCTGCTGCTGGTCACTATCAGCGTAATTTCTTGTGATGTGCAAGAGAAACAGCCTCAGTGTCCATCCAGTCTTCTTTAGGCACCTGTGGAGGGCTTGATTCAAATAACGAAACTGCAAGAAGGCAGAATGAGACTTGAGAGTAGAAAGAAATTTCCAGTAAGGGAGAGGAGACACTGGAACAGGTTGCCCAAGGAGGCTGTGGATGCCTCCTCCCAGAGGTGTCCAAGACCAGGCTGGGCAAGGCCTTGAACAACCTGGGCTAGTGGGAGGTGTCCCTGCCGGTGGCAGGGGGCTGTAACTGGATGATTGTGAAGGCCTCTTCCAACCCAAACTATTCCACGAATGTCAGAACAAAACCCACAAGTCCCTGAGGAGCAAAATGTAACAAAGAGGGATGTTGTGGACTTCACAATTTTTACCTGAAAAAATCATTAACTGAAGCAAATGAAATTGCTGCTCCTTTTGGTGCCTTGTAACTCTATGACATTTTGTACACCACCTACTTCTGTGCTGTTTGTTTCATTTCAGGAGGAACAACATCAGAGGGAGCTTTCCCTTCTCCGCAGGCGGCTGGAGGAGCTTGAAACCACACAGAGAAAGCAGTTGGAAGACCTGGGACCAGCTAGAGAGCGACCAGCAGTAGGGAGCTGCAAGGACTTGGCTGGAAACCAGGTCAGTAGAGATGGTGATACACGAAGTGAGGACTCCAAATGACATCTGCCAGCTCTCTGCTGTTGGCTTTCAGTGGTGATCCTCCTACAGGGAGGCCAAAGCCATGCCCGTGTGCCTGAGTAGTATAAAATGTCTGCTGCAGTTGGTGTTTAGTTTTGATAGCCTGACAGAAAGGATCAGATCTGGTGGTTCAAAACAAGCCCTTGGAAGCCTAACTGCATTTGTAAATGGTTTTGTACTAATGATGTAACATTATTTGCAAGTCAGGAATGAACTAATTCATCTCCCTACAAATATTTCTTAAGGTTGGGTTGTGCCAATATTTAAAATAAAAATTGAAATCCTGCATTTTAAAAATCTTTTAAAACCCATTTGGAATCACTGATCTCCAGAGGTGCCTCCCAAGCCCCACCTCTCTTCCTCCTTCAGTGCAGAAGTTTCTGTGTCACTGTGGAGTTTTGCTGATCTGGGTTGTTAACATTTGACAGTCCCATACAGACAGAGAGGATGGACAAAGTGCTGAGAGCTTTCCTGTGCTGCCTCTTGCACTCTGCCTCTTGTGATGGGAATCAGCAATAATCAGGTTCTTTAATAGCAAGAGGGTAAGAGATTGCCTTCACCTGCTGGAACTGGACAGCTCTGTTTGCTGCTGTTCTTCTTTAACTACAGTAACATTATATATTCAAAGTGCTATGCAGTTAGTGCAAATCCCTTCCCCCTCCCTCCACCAGTGTCTGATGGAGCTGCTGGAGAACTCAGCTCATACCAGTTGGGAGCTGCAGAGGAACTCCTCAGCACACACCAGTGAGTGTCTGATGGAGCTGCTGGAGAACTCCTCAGCTCATACCAGTTGGGAGCTGCAGAGGAACTCCTCAGCACACACCAGTGAGTGTCTGATGGAGCTGCTGGGGAACTCCTCAGCTCACACCAGTTGGGAGCTGCAGAGGAACTCCTCAGGTCACACCAGTTGGTGTCTTACAGGACCTGGGCACTGCTCCTTCATGCTGTGCCTGCTTTCTGTCCAGCATTTCAAAGGCCACAAGTGAGTGAACCTCCAAACGCATTTTATTCTAGAGAAACCCATACAAACACCAACATGGCTTTACCATTTGCACTTTTTTAACCATTCAGTTTAAACAACAGGTTAACTTCTGTACAACAGGAATTACTTCACACATTAGTAAGAGTTGACTTTTACCCTAGATGACTGCAAACTAATGCTCTGGAAGCTAGTGTTAGAAAAGCTGCTCTTTGCCATAGCAGTTTGCCTGTAAACATGTGGAACTCAGTGAAAGGGGAGTTTGCTTTCACTGCAGAGAATGCTGTTGGAACTGTTGGGTTGCCAGACTACAGCTTTACTCAGAGATGGTTCTCTTTTCTGTCCATGTAGCAGTAAGGGTGAGTTGCAGGGATGGAAGTGTGCCGATGGTTTGTGTGCTGACCCAAACCTATCAAAAGAGCCACAATCACTTCATTAGACTTCACATCACTTGGTGAGATCCACTCTGATGGGTTACAAAGGTCCCAGCATGACTTTTAAATGGTTTACTAACAGTGACAGTGTTCAGGAGGCTGGAAGAAGAGGCAAGACTCCTAGTGCAGGCCTGGGCTGGAGCCACAGGGCCTGCTGCAACACATACTTCATCTCTAGAAATCATTAAAGCTATTGTAGCGAACAAGCAGTAGTACAAATACAGAACTGGACTGAGTTTTGCTTCCTCATCATATCAACACAGAAAAGTGAAGTTCACAGGATCAGACCCACGCAAACAGATTCTATTTTACAGATTCTTTTTTTCTCTTTTTTTCTACCACCCTCCCCCCCTTTTTTTTT
>VWZE01023873.1:11999-50672 GCA_013396675.1 Eubucco bourcierii
CCCACGCAAACAGTTTTTTTTTTACAGTTTTTTTTTTTCTCTTTTTTTCTCCCCCCCCCCCCCCCTTTTTTTTTTTTTGCAAGCAGAAATAATGGGTTTGGGGTTGGTTTTCTGCCTGTACAGAAGGTTACTGTTGAACAAAACTCTCACAGCTCATCCAAATGCACTGCCAGCAAACACCTGGAGTGGAGGAGAGGTGCTGAGACCTCTGACTGCAGGCAGAGCTCTCCTTGTGCTCTACCTTTCATTATTAATAATTACTGTGCTTTTTTTTTTTGTTTTGTTTTAATTTGATACTGCTTTAAAAGATTAGGAATGATAAAAATTAAGCCCTTAAGTACAGGTATTCTAAGCTTAAGTGCTGCTCAAGCCAGGGACCACTGCTTTAGGACAGAGAGCAGGACAGGCTGGGGTGGGGTGTTTTTGTTGTGTTGGGTTTTCTTCACTGAAAATCAAGCTTCCCCCGCACCCAGTTGTGCCAGGCAGAGAACTGCTGCAGGCACTGCACTGGTGTAGTGCAGGGCCCTGAAGAAGCCATACATTCCATCAGGTATCAAGTGTAAACGTAACAGCAAGTGTAGGACTTCAGTTGTCTTTAAAAAACAGAACTAAACGGAAAAACCATCACAGTATGGGTTGGTGGCTGCCCTCTGGCACTCAAGAGGTTCCACTTGTGCAGTCCCATGGTGGGGAGGGGGCAGACCAGGAGGCAACATCTGTGAGTATGTGTGTGGTGGGTTTTTTTTTTCCTCCCAGGTGAGTAGGCAGCCTTGCTTCTGCCACAGGAAGCTTGGCATTTGCTGGTGCTTGTGTCTGGTGCCAGCTTCTGGCAGCCTTTGCAACCAGAGCAGGCAGCATCAGCACTGCTGTGCTATGTGGAGCAGCCTCTGGGCTCCTCCAAGGCAGCAGCTCACAGTGGTGGTCAATGGTTTGGCTGCCTGGGAGCCCTGCACAGGTGTCTCTGCCTGCTCACTTTCAATGCTGCCAAGGCTGGGGACAGCTCTCCCCCCTCCTCTGCATCACTCTGCTGCTCCACCTGCCTCCAGTGGTGGAGTCCTCTGGAAACCCAGACGGGCTGCGGAGTCTCCTCTGGAGACTTTGAAGACTAATCTGGATGCATTCCTGTGTGGCCTGCTCTAGGTGACCCTGCTGTGGCAGAGGAGTTGGACTGGATGTTGTTCTCCAGAAGTCCCTTTCAACCCCTACTGCTCTGTGATTCTGTGATCTCAGGCTCACCTCCAAGCTAAGGGCAGGTAGTACCTTTAGCAAGTGCCCCTGTGTGGCTGTGTCCATGGCAACAAACCATCTGAGCTCTCTAGGGGACAGCAGGGCAGTGCTGGTGCAGCAGCAGGGCCAGGGCTGCTCCTCCACAGCTTTGCCCCCTGCACCAGCCTCATCTCAGCAGCTGGGCTGGCTTCTGCCCTGGGTGCAGATGTAAGGGATGCCCTCTGCTAAGGGCCATGCCTCCAGGTTGGGTAAGGCCCTGAGCAACCTGGGTGAGTGGGAGGTGTCCCTGCCCATGGTAGGGGGTTGGAACTGGCTATCTTGAAGCTCCCTTCCAACCCAACCCATTCTAGGACTCTATGAACACTTCAGCAGGACTAAGGCAGACAGTGACCCCCTTCCCACCCCCCACCACTCTTGGCGATCACAGAGGTTACAGCAGCCCTCCTGTGCTTCTCCAGCACTAAACTAACCCTCTTGTGACAAAACCTCTGTATGAACAACCTGGAAACAAACAAAAAAAAAAGCTGCCTTTGGGTTTGTGAAGCCCCTGTAAGAGGGGTGGCAGGAGAAGCCAGGACTGCTGCACCTGAGCACAGGTTTGAGCACCGAAGTGCAGCCACCCGCAGCTGCTGCAGCAGCTCCCCAGAGCGTGCCGACAGGGTGCAGCCAGAGCTGCTCCACAATGTCTAACAGCTCCTGAAGGATTCAAAGGTGGAAATGTAAACACGGAGTGGTGCCAGCCCAGCTCACAGCTCCAAAAGCCTCCCTGCCCTGCTCACTGACTGGCTTCACCTTGCACCTGGAACCTCTAAGCTAAGGAAGGTAAGCCCTGCCCAGTGGGCTCACAGCCACCTTCCTGTCAAACACTTGTCCCAGGTGCTGGGGGGGTTTTGTCCCAAACAGGAGCCAGTGTCTGTCTGTGTGGAAGGAAGGAACCTGGTACCGACCCGGAGCTCGTCCTCACAGTGTGCCAAGGCTGCTGAGTGGATGTGGCCAGGCATCAGCTTTCTCTCTTCAGAAAAAAAAACAAAAAGAGCCAAGCAAGTGACAGGTTCAGGTGGGCAGCTCTGAACTTGCAATGTGCTTTGTGCACCTCCTGCAGCTTGTGAAGTACGCAGAAGGCTTTCTGAGGCAGTGGCTGTGACCCACAGCTTTGTGTCTCCAAGTACCCAGAAGTGCTGGCCCTGCCACCATCAGACTCACTGTCCCAGGCCCACACCGGAACATCTGCCCCCTGCCCACACTCAATTCCCAAAGGCAGATGCCGGAATGGCCAGAGTGGAGAAGTGTCCAAAGTTCCAAACCCTGTAGGTGCGGTCCAGGCGAGGTGGGGAGCAGCCCCCCGGGGTGCCGCGGCCAGGCTGGGCTCTGCTCAGTGCCATTTGCATTTCTTCTTCTCATCAAACAGGGCTTTCACTTGCTGCAGCTGCTTCTGGACTTCTTCAAACCCCCGCTCCCGCTCCAGTTTGCTGACAATCTGTTAACAATTACCAAAAAGACACAATCTTTTTTTTTTTTTTGGTGCTTGTTTTCCTTGCTGTTTTTCACAGCCTGCTTCTCTGCAGCCCAACAACTGCTGGCAGCACGCTCCCTCTGCCTGCTGCCTCCGTGTAAACATTCCTTTCTGCCTCTAACACTCGATTCTGGTAGCTTTTCCTTTCAAGTCCTGATGATTACAGGATTTGCAGCATTTCCACAAAAGGCAGACAGTGCCAAGCAAAGGAAAATAACACCCAAACAAATCCAACACCCTTCATCTCCTGAAGCCTGAGGCTCTGCCCTGCAGCGGATCTCCTGTTATTTATTGCCTCTCCCTTTGCCCCATAAACTGAGGGCAAGAAGCTGCCTCTCTTCCTCTGACTGGCCCACTTGGCAGCAGCCCAGGTGATAGGAAGGAGCTCTGTTGCTGTCTGAAAGGTCATGGCTGGGAGCTCCACTGAGGTCTGAGCAAACAAGGAGTGAGCTCTGGCTGCTCCCAGTCACAAGTCAGAGGGGGAAAGAGCAGCAGGAGGGTTTCCCTCTGTGGCGAGGCTAAGTGCAGCCAGAGCTGGCTTCAAAAAAGGCAAAACTGGGCACTGAGGTTAGAAAGCATCTGAAGCCTCCTGTCGGCAATGTTAATGAGCCTCAGAAAGTGCAGTGTCACTCTGAGTGTCATCCTGAGCTGTTCTGAGCAGAGGTTTGATGCTGAACCCAGAGTGTTAGAGATCAGAAGGGCTAAGCTGGCTCACAGGTGACTGAGAGCTGGATGATTACAGCCAGTGCTGAGCTGTGATGCCGAGGATGAAAGAGAGAAGGGTTTGGTTGCTGGGAGACCCAGACAACCTGCTGCAAGTGGTAAGGAGGCCTTCAGGCAACACAGCCCAGCTGGCTCTTGCCCGCATCCCCACGCAGTTAAGGATGCCAAGCAGGAAGGAGAACTCTGTCATGCAAGCAGGGGGCAGAGACTTGCTTGCAGAACAGCTCAGAGGCAGCCTGGCACTGGGTGTGCTCAGCTCAGGAACCATTTCTGTGTTAGCAACAGCAGGGGCTGGCAGCTGGAGCTGCTGCTCTCCCGGAGAAAGCCTGCTAGAGCAGTGCCTGTGAGGGGAAAGGAGCAGACAGCTCCTGCTGCGAGGCTGAGCCAGCTCTGCCGAGGTGCCTGCACTGGCTGAGCCTCTGCCAGCCCTGCTGCCACGCTCTGACCCACTCGTGGACCTGCAGGGAAAGGGAGCGTGAGCAGGGCAGCCGTGGCAGGCACTAGCAGATACTCTGCAGCCACAGGAAGACAGCAAGTCATGGAATCAGATACACAGAAGGGGTTGGGCTAGGAGGGACCTTAAAGATCATCCAGTGCCAATCCCCTGCCATGGGCAGGGACACCTCCCACCAGCACAGCTTGCTCAAGGCCTCATCCAGCCTGGCCTGGAACACCTCCAGGGAGGAGGCATCCACAGTCTCCCTGGGCAGCCTGTGCCAGTGTCTCCCCACACTCACTAGAAAGAATTTCTTCCTCATCTCCAGTCTTAAGTCTCCCCTCTCCCAGCTCAAAGCCATTGTCCCTCATCCTGTCACTCCCAGCCCTCATCAGAAGTCCCTCCCCAGCTCTCCTGGAGCCCCTTCAGGTACTGGAAGGCTGCTCTAAGGTCTCTCTGGAGCCTTCTCTTCTCCAGGCTGAACAATCCCATTTCCCTCTGAATGCCCCCATAGGGGAGGTTCTCCAGCCCTCTGATCATCTTCATGACCTCATCTGGACCCTCTCCAGCAGTTCCATGGTGATGTGGGCCCCAGAGCTGGACTCAATGCTGCAGGAAGCCTCCAAGCCTGGCCTAGATATCAACTTACTCCAAGCTGCAGGCAGGATTTTATTGCTCCTGTCTCTTGTGAAGCAGAGGTGACAGCAAAAGGCATTTACAAACCTTTGGGCCGTGACCCCTCTGAGCAGTGGCAGCTGCAGCCACCCTGGGGGTGGGCTGCACTGCTCTGTCCCAGCAGGGCTCCCTGCAGCAGGAGCAGCCTGGACTGCAGCACTGAGGGGTGTCTCTGGGTGGCACCCAGCGAGTCACAGGCATGGCCAGGCCTTGGTGGCTGTGTCAAGCCCGAGGGGCTGTGCAGGCACGGCAGAGCTGCTTACCTCATCATAGTACTTCACTATGTATCTGTTGATTTCAAGCAAGGCAACTTTCTCATTGAACTCATTTTCATGTTTCTAGGAGAGAGAACAGCTCTGGTCAGACCTTTGAACACCACTGCAATGGGGACAGAGGGAGCTGCCACTTCTCAGCCTTACCATAGATTCCTGAGTTAGAAATTCTTCAACCTCTGAAGTGGACAGTGGAGGCAGATCCCTGATGGCTTTATAGTAGGCTTTCACCTCCTTCTTGTAGAGTGGAATGTCCTTAGCATAGAGAAGTTTATTTGTTGGTGCTTCCTTAAGAGAAAACATTTGAAGCCTTGTCAATTTCACAGCACAGATTTGCTGAGCTCCCACCTCCACACGGCTAATTGCAGCTAATTGTGGCTGTTCTCTTTCTGACTCACTTCTCTTTGTGGCGCTGACATGCAAGGAATGGAGGTTATGGAACCAAGATGAACAACAGCCCCAGGACCTCAGAGCAGTGTGCTCCATGGCAGCTGCCATGCAGTCCTCTCTGCTGGCATCAGGAGTGATGAACATTTGCCCCTTACCCATGGATGTCTTTCTTTCTTCCTGCCCAGAGCTCCCCAGTGCTGTTGGCACAGGGGGTGCAGCAGTGCTGTGGAAAGGCCCCTGGGGGAGCCTTGCTAGGTCCTGTCCTGGCAAAGCTTCCCCTGCAACTCTTGGGTCCTTACTACTCCTCCTCCCACTTAGGGGTCTGTGTAGGGAGCTGAGTGCCAGGCAGGCACAGACCACCGAGCTGCTAAGGCTGGAAGAGACCCCTGAGGTCATCAAGTCCAACCCTCAGCCAGAGCTCACAATCCTACTACCACTGCTGCTGAGCCACTGCCACTAACCCACGTCCCTCGGCACCATATCCATGTGGCTTTTAACCACCTCCAGGGATGGGGACTCCACCACATCCCTGGGCAGCCTGTGCCAATCCCTGACCACTCTTGCAGCAAACAAATTTTTCCAACCTAACCCTCCCCTGGCACAATTCCAGGCCATTGCCTCTCCTTCTCTCACTTGTTCCTGGGGAGCAGAGCCCAGCCCCACCTCACTGCAGCCTCCTCTCAGGCAGCTGCAGAGAGCAATGAGATCTTCCTCAGCCTCCTGCACACCCCCAGCTCCTTCAGCTGCTCCTCCCCAGCCCTGTTCTCCAGACCCTTCCCCAGCTTGGTTGCCCTTCTCTGGACCTGCTCCAGCTCCTCAATGTCCTTCCTGGAGTGAGGGGCCCAAAATTGAACCCAGTACTTGAGTCGTGGCCTCAGCAATGCTACATAGAAGGGGACGGTCACATCCCTGCTCCTGCTGGCACAAGCCTTTGGCCCTGGCCACCTGGGCACACTGCTGGCTCAGGGCTTCAAAAGCCCAGGTCAGCACTGACCTAGCAGGCAGCCTGAGGCTCACCTGATGAAATAAATGCTGAAGCTGGTTTGTGGTGAAGCCCCACCTGGAAACACTGTTCTCAGAATGAAGCAAAGTGGGGGCTGGTAGCTTCCTGTCACTGCTCTAGCTGAGATCCTGGGCAATAAATGTCACAGCCACCTGACCTCTTGTCACTGCTGTGCCTCTGCCTGATGAAGTGATCTAAATGTTTGTCTCCCACATGGCTAAAGAACATTTAAAGGCTTTAAAGGTCATGAAAGCAAATAAATAGATTGGAGTACTCCAAGGCAACATTTTATCAGGTATTTTCTCAGTCATTTCAAATGGCTACTGGGAGCTGTTGTATCAATGAGGGATGCTGGGCCCAGAAAAGGAAGAGCTCCTGCTGATTTGCAGCCTTTCCAGGGAGGAAGTGATGTGAGTGGCTTTAGCTCATGACACTTCACTCCTGAACCAAGAGAAAGAAGTAGACTGTTTGTTGTTTAGCCCTCAGAGAGCAGCACTTCACTCAGATCACATAGGCAATGAGGCCATCTCCAGGTTATTCCTTGGGTTTTTGGGTGAAACAAACTCTCCAGCTTTTTTTCCCTGAGCCTGAACAAAGCATCCTTTCTAAGCTTGCATCTCCTCTTTCTGCCTTTCCATCCATTCATGTTGCAGGCATGTTCCAGGAAGTGGCAATATTTCATGGTGCATACAAGGAGGTGAAATGGAGCTTTGCAAGAGAGGGTTCAAACAGCAGCCAGTCAGAGCTGAGACAGTACAGCACAGGGATTAAAACAGACACCAAGTCCCATCTAAATGCAAGTTAGAGTCAGAGAATGGCTTAGGTAGGAAGGGACCTCAGAGCTCATCTCTTCCAACCTCCCCACCAGGGGCAGGGACACCGCTCAACTAGACTCAAAACAAAAAAATTGTCCTCATCCCCAACCTAACCCTCCACTGGCACAATTCCAGGCCATTTCCTTCTCTCTCCTTCTCCCTCCTCTCACCTGAGACCAGGGATAGGAGACCAACCCCCACATCACTGCAGCCTCCTTTTAAGACCATCAAGTCCAACCACTACCCTAACATCACCAAGCCTGCTGCTGGCTAGGTCCCTAAGCACCTACACCTGTTTGAAATGCCTCCAAGGGTAACATCAGTAGATGCAGGACTTCAGGGCTTCAAAGTCTAAACCACTGCACACTTGAGAAGACAGCAGCAGCCTGGAAGAGCAGCATTACCTTGCCCAGTGTCTGCTCAGCAAGAGAAAAGGCATCCATGAAGGCCTGGGCGATGACAGAGAGGCAGCCGTCGATGTGAGAGGTCTTCTTAATGTCAAAGACAAACTGGGGGTTCTTCAGGATGTTCACCCAGAAGCGAAGGGGAAGGCTGGGCAGAGAGAGGACAAACATCTGTAAAGGCAACCAGCACAGGGGCACCTGTCTGGGCTGAGGGAGCAAAGGCTGTGGAGCCAGTGTGGCAGGCAGGCAGCTGGCAGGCGCTCACCTTCCGTCTTCAAGCACTGCTCGCGACCTGAGTGCGGTCAGTGCACACACTTAGGTGTTGGAGGCTATGGTGGTTTGGATCAGTGCCCAGTTCATCACAGAGGTGTTGAAGCTCACCCAGCCCAACCATCCTCTGACCCTGGGGCTAAACCACAGCCCTCAGCACATCTCTGCCTCTTGGAAATGCCTCTGGGGATGGGGACTCAACCATCTCCCTGGGCAGCCTGTGCCAGGCTGTGAGAACCCTTTCAGTCAAGAAGTTTCTTCTCATGCGCAGCCTAAACCTCCCCATATGCAACTTGAGTCCATTTCCTCTCCTTCTATCACTTGTTCCTATGGAGCAAAGCCCAACCCCCACCTCCCTGCAGCCTCCTCTCAGGAAACTGTAGAGAGCAATGAGGTCTCCCTCAGCCTCCTCCTCTCCACACTGCACACCCCCAGCTCCCTCAGCTGCTCCTCCCCAGCCCTGTTCTCCAGACCCTTTCCCAGTTTTGTTACCCTTCTCTGGACCTTGTTCCAGCCCCTCAATGTCCTTCTTGGAGTGAGGGTCCAAAACTGAACCCAGCACTGAAGGGCAGCCTCACCACTGCTGAGTCCAGTGGCACAGTCGCTGCCCCTGCCCCTGCTGAGCACACTGCTGGCTCAGGCTCAGCCAGCAGCCCTCTGTCTTTCCCTGCCAGACAGCTCTCCAGCCACTCTTCTCTAACATACTCCTGAGACCCACAAAGCTAAACCACATCTTCATCCCGACCTGCCCACACCTTCCTCACCACCTGTGACCTGCTCCACCTCGTGCAGACCCCAGGGGCTCACCTGTTGGTTTTCCATATGTGGACCACATCAGGGTCTGTAATTTTTTTGCTCTCAGCTTGGGCATCCAGGAAGTCAAAAAAGTACTTGATGGCCACAGGTGCTTTGTTGTTGGGTAAGCTCCAGATGCTCCTGAAGAGCTTCTCAACCACAGAGTGGATTGCAACCTGGACAGTGAGACAAAGACCAAGGCTGGTATTAGGAATGGGATCTCCTGTCTCGAGACAGCTGAGGAAGCCACACACAGAAGCTACACCAAACTTGTGGCACACACCTAGGCCACAGCTTCTTGGCAAACCAGAGTCAGTAACAAAAATGAAACTCCAACCAGACCACAGCCAGCTGCTTCTAGATGTCACCTCCCAGCACTCTTGTGAGACAAGAGCTGTGGTGATGAAGTGTAGGTGGGACCATTTGTTCTGACAACATCAACCCTTTGGATGCTGCTGGCACCACTGCTAAGGGCATTTGGTACTTAGGACAGAAAAGAGGAAGCAACTGAGCAGGAGCTCAGCCAGCTCTGTCTGGTCTTCATGGTGCATCTGTGACACACTTCACACTCTACAGCCAAGGGACCATAGCACTTGAGCTAACTGTGGGGTGACAGCTTTGAGTGGCACACAGAGGCACTAGCAGCAGGGAGGAGAACTGCAAGCTGGGTGTTTTCCAGCCCCAGGTGAGCTGTTGGCTCACCACAGCAGGGCCTTGGTTACTGCTGGGCTCACTGACATCCCCAAAGGGCACTCAGAAGTAGAGGTGAACGAAGCAAAGCACTGGTTTGTGTTTTTTGCCCCTCTGCATCTGTTCTGAGGCTCAGCTCAGCCCCAGGTTCTCTCAACAAGAGGCCTTGATGAGCTCCTGGCCAGCTCATTCCATGGGGCCAGCTCTGCAGTGTTATCTGTGTGTGTGCAGGTGAGAGGGAGACACAGCTCAGTGGAATCTCCTTCAGAGCACAGCATGTCTCTGGTGGAGATGCACAGTGAATCCCAGTCAGCCCTGAAGCCACAGGCAGGAAGGGCTGGGAAAGGACCTCTGGAGAGGACAAAGCAGGATCCCAAAGGGCAGGCCACACAGGAACACATCCAGGTGGGTTTGGAAAGTCTGCAGAGGAGGAGACTTCAGCTCCAGCACCCTTACACCAAAGAACTTTCTCCTCACGTTGAGGTGGAACCTCCTGGGTTCCTGTTTGTGTCCACTGTCTCCTGTCCTGTGACTGGGCACCACTGACAAGAGCCTGGCACCTTCATCCTGACTCCTACCCCTCAGGTATTTACAAACACTGCTCAGGTCCCCTCTCAGCCTTCTCTTCTCCAAGCTAAGCAGCCCCAGGGCTCTCAGCCTTTCCTCATCACACAGAGGTTCCAGCATCCTTGTAGCCTCTATTACACTCTAGTGTATTCCTGTCCTTCTGGAACTGGAGAGCTCAGGACTGCACACAATAGTCTAGGTGTGGGCTCAGCAGGGCAGAGGAGAGGGGCAGGAGAACCTCCCTAGCCCTGCTGGCCACGTTTCTCTCGATGCACCCCAGGATGCCCTTGGCTTTCTTGGCCACAAGGACACTTTGCTGCCCCATGGAGAACCTCTTGTTTAACAAGGTCTTGTCTTCCAAGGTCTTTTCTCCGTGGAGCTGCTTTCCAGCAGGTCAATCCCTAACCTGTCCTGGTGCCTGCTGTGGTTCCTGCTCAGGCACAGGACTCTGCACTCAACCCTTGTTGAACCTCCTGAGGTTCCCTTGTGTCCAGCTCTCACAGAATGGCAGCAGAGCCTGATGGTGCCTCTGGCAGTGCTCCCAACAGCACAGCACAGCACTGCTGCCCAGGGCACTCTCCTGCTTTGGAGGAGAGGATCCATTGAAAGCCCTGTAAAAGGGCTGCCTCTTACCAGCCTGATCTCTCCCTTTGTGTTTCAGTCTTCCTCCACAAGAAGGTCCTGCTTCACTCCAGCAGTTCCTAAGGGCTTGTGCTAGTTTCCAGAGCTAATGAGCAATGAGCAGGCTCTGCTCTCACACAGGGCAGTGTCCCAAATTACCTCAGAAGCTATCAACAATCTAATTAAATAGTGATTGGCAGCTTTTGAAATGCAAGGAGGCTGTGGCCAGCATCCCTTCGGGCCTCTTGTGCACTGCTTAATATTGCAAGGGGCTGTTAAAGGACTTCACAACCCTTTGGAGGGAGTCAGAAGTGAGATGGGAGGGAGCAGGGCTTACTGCTAAGGAAACTGCATTCATAAAATCACAGAATGGTTTGGGTTGGAAAAGCCCTCTGAGACCATCCAGTCCAACCAGCAACTCAACACCACCATGGCCACCAAACCATGGCCACACCTTTCTTGAATACCTCCAGGCATGGGGACTCTACCACCTCCCTGGGCAGCCTGTGCCAAACCCTGACCACTCTTGCAGTAATTTTTCCTAATCTCCAATCTAAATTAGTTAATCTCATTACAAATCCTAAAGACTTTGCTTCTAAAATCAGTTATTTTGGAGGTTTGAGACCTTCAAAGATGATTGAATTTTGTGGGGACTCTTTTGTGAAACTCCCAGCCAGGAAGTTGTCTCTAAGCTGGGTGAGCTCTAGCAGAGAGTGAGGAGATGACTGAGTTTAAGCTGTGCCTTGTCCTGTGGGACTCAGCAGCAAAACTCACTTGCTACAAGCTCAGTAACTGTGATGTGGTCTGGGTGCTCCTGCTCTGGCAGGGGGTTGGACTGGCTGATCTCTCGAGGTCCATTCTGTGATTCTGTGACCTCCCTCTTGAACCAGAGAGAAGCTGTGTTCCACATTGTGCCCTTTGCTCCCTGTCCTGTCACTGGGCGCCACTACACAGAGCCTGGCACCTTCATCCTGACTCCCACCCTGCAGATATTTATATAGACACTGATCAGGTCTCCTCTCAGCCTTCTCCAGGCTGAACAGCCCCAGGGCTCTCAGCCCCTCCTCATCACACAGAGGTTCCAGTCCCTTCAGCATCCTCACAGCATCCATTGGACTCTCCCCAGACCTGTGTCTGTCTCGAACTGAGCAGCCCAGAACTGGTCACAGTATTCCAGGTGTGGTCTCAGCAGGGCAGAGCAGAGGGGGAAGTTTCTGCTTTAATTTCTGTTTCTGTTGTGCCAGCTGAGGCAAGTTTACCACCAGCCCTCCCCAAAGCAAAGCCTTTGCAGGTTACCTTGGTTGACAGAAGCTTTGTCAGATACATTTCCTTCACTTTGAATTTTTGCTTTCCTTTGTGACCTGCTCCTTTCACATCTTTGTTTGCTTCAGAGTCTGGTAAAATCTGTGATGAGGAGATTAGAGAGGTTAGAGAGAGAGAAAGATTGCAGAGCAACTTCCTGGGCACTCCAAGCACCCAGCACCCATCCAGCACCCAGGGCTGAACTCACCAAGTGGCAGTGCTGATCCGAGTAGTCCACATCTAGGCAGGAGAAAGCAGAGAGCAAAGAGGGATTAACCAAACACACCTGCAGGCTTGGGACTCCTGCTGGCCTCTGGGCTGTGCAGCAGGATGTGTGCCCAGGGTGCTGAGCAAGCAGGCTCAGTGTTAGCCTCCCCTGTCTGCAGCGCTGGGGAAGACTCTGAGAAATGCACAGCTCCAGGCTCACCTCCCCACTGCCAGCCTGTAGCTCTGACCACTAAGCTATGGCATCATCATCATCATCATCTGCTGCCAGCCCACCCTGGCAGCAGAGCACAGTTGCTCTGCAGGGGCACAACAGGTAGCAGCAGGATGATGGCACTGGGTCAGCTGGGGGTGCTCAGTGCTGGCAGGCAGAGGTCAGGCTGAAGAGCAGCAGCTGGGAACAGCAATGCTGCTGTTGCTGAGGGAGACAGCAATGCCAGCCCTGTGGCCTGCACAGGGCACATCTCTTCTAACCTCAGATGCCCAGATGGCACTGAGGTGACTCACACTCTGGGTCTGTTTCTTGCCCTGGCCACAAGCTGGGCTGGGGCAACTTCAGACCCCTGCTAAGCACCCTCTAACTCCTGACCTGCTGCTGAGACAACTCAGGACTTCCAGAAACACAGCCAAGAGAAGGAGGAAAATGCCCAAGCTGTGTCTTCCTGTGATGTATGTCTCTGGACAGGGCTCCACTGTGCCCACGGTGTGCAGGCAGGGCATGGTCCTTGTGCTGGCCTCCCCAGGCAGGACTTTCTGTCACCCTGGCCTCTCTGCCCTGCTTTCCTGTGGCTTTCAGCTGAGGGTTGTGAAGTCTTTCTGACCTTCTTCCCTCCTCCCAGGCCCACTGTGCCTGCCAAAGGCCCGGTGCCAGGGTACCGTTTAGCTCAGCTGTGTCAAAGTGCCACCTGCTATTAACCAAGATCCAACCTGCCCCAGCTCGGCCCTCGGCTTCCCCAGCCCCCCCTCCCCCGCAGGCTGCAGTTCCTTTGTTACCTGATCTGGTGTTTGCCTTCTTTTTAAAGACTTTGATGGTTGCTCCATTTGAAATCTGAAAGCAAAAGCAAACAAAAGCAGAGTTTAATTTCCTCAGTCCCACGGGTGGCAGCACGGGAGGGTGGCAGCACGGGAGGGTGGCAGCACGGGAGGGTGGCAGCCTGCTTCCTTCTCACCATGGCTCTCAGTGGCCGTTAGGCACAGGCAGAAGCTGCAGTTTGTGAGACTCACCTGGCAAGGTGGGAAAGCAGCTCCTCTGGCCCACCCCCTGAGAGACCTTTGACTTTGATTTCTCTGTCCCAGCCCCTCCCCGGACATTTCATGCCCTGCTCTGTGCTGCTCACTGTACCCAGCTTTACGGACTGCCCCAGCTGAAATCTCTGGCTCTAGTGCAACAGGAACTTGTGGGAGGGGGAAGCAGGGAAAGGAACACAAAGCTGACTTCTCTTCTGGACCCCTTTTGGCCAGCTCAGTCCAATCCCCACCATGCCCTAAGGAGGGCTCACACTGATGGTCCAGCCTGATGCTCCCAAGAACTATTTTCAAACTGAGCAAAATATTTAGGCCTTACAGACCACAAGATGAAGACCCCTACCTGAAATTGGAGAAGAGGAGGCCCAGGGCAGACCTCATTGCTCTCTGCAACTACCTGAAGGGAGGTTGTAGCCAGGTGGGGTTGGGCTCTTCTGCCAGGCACTCAAGGACAGAACAAGAGGACACAGCCTCAAGCTGTGCCAGGGCAGGTTCAGGCTGGGTGTTAGGAAGAAGTTCTTCATAGAGAGAGTGATTGGCATTGGAATGGGCTGCCTGGGGAGGTGGTGGAGTCCCCATCCCTGGAGGTGTTTAAGAGGAGGCTGCATGAGGCACTTAGTGCCATGGGGTAGTTAATGAGAAGGTTTCAGGTGATAGGTTGGACTCAGTGATCTCAAAGGTCTTTTCCAACCTGGCTAATTCTGTGATTCTGTGAATCACAGAATGGTTTGGGTTGGAAAGGCTGTCCCAGCCCATCCAGTCTGACACCAGCCCAGCACCACCATGGCCATTAAAACACATCCCCAAGTGCCATGGCCACACCTTTTTTGAACAACTCCAGCCATGGGGACTCCACCACCTCCCTGGGTAGTCTGTCCCAATCCCTGACCACTCTAGCAGCCAATAAACCTAACTCTCCTCTGGCACAATTCCAGGCTATTTCCTCCTCTTCTATTACCTGATCCTAGGGAGAAGAGACCAACCCCACCTGGCCCAGCCTTCCCTCAGAGAGCTGCAGAGAGCAATGAGGTCTCCCTCAGTCTTCTCTTCTCCACACTGCACACCCCCAGCTCCCTCAGCTGCTCCTCCCCAGCCCTGTTCTCCAGACCCTTCCCCAGCTTTGTTGCCCTTCTCTGGACCCACTCCAGCCCCTCAATGTCCCTTGTGTATTGATTCCCCCAAATGACCCCAGCACTCCAGCTCCCTTATCTAGCATGGAAAACCTGAGCCCCTCTTCCCCTGGCTCCACAGTGCTGCTGGGATGGTTGTTGTTATCTCGAAGGGGAACTGGCAAGCCCTGCTTTGATTGTCCCAGAGTAACACAGGAACTGCTCCCACGGAGCACCACAGCCCTGCTCTGCTCCCAGATGCTGCCAGTGCTGGTGCACTTCCCTCTCTAACCACACAAACAAGTGGCCAGTGCTGCAGGGCAGCTCGGCCAAAATCACTTAGGTGTTTTTTAAAGCCTGGCAGCCAACCCGGTGTGAGGAACTAGTTCAGACATGGAGATCCTCTGTCGAGGGCTGTGTCTTGAGCCAGAGATGCCTGCCCTCACACTTGCTCCTGGAAAGCGAACACCAGCCATGGCACTAGCAGGAGTGCCTGCAGGCTTATCACAGTGCCTCAGAGCACTGTGAAACCTCAGTGGTTGCTCTAGGGCTTGCTTGTGAGGTGACACCAACACCCACAATGGCCTCCTCCTTGGCCCTGAAGACAGGGATGCAGGAACAGGGCTGCCAGCAGCAGGCTGCACGACAATGCTTCCCCCACTCCCACTCCACTTCCTCATCTCTACTGACCTCACCTTCCTCTGGCACAATTTCGGGTCGTTTCCTCTCCTTCTATCACCTGATCCCAGGCAGAAGAGACCATGGAAGTCCTGTGTCAATGTACAGACAGGATTCAAGAGAGACACAGGCAAAGCTGCCTTTAAGGCACTGCCTGGTGGCTGAGGACAGCTGGGTTCACTGCTGCCTCCCCAGCAGGTGAGGAGAGCAACAAATGCCTACAGAAACCTGTAAAGCGATTCCAAACAAGCTTGTTCCATATCTGAGTAACCTTACGCTCTGCTCCAGCTACAACCAGCCCTGGCTGCCAGTCCTTGTTCCTCTGTCTGGTGGCACTGCGGATGCCATGCAGACAGCAACGTGCTCAGGGCTGGCTCAGGTTTCCCAGCACCTCCTGACGCAGACCTACTCTCACCAACAAAACTTCTCAAGAAACAAAAACTGCTCCAAAAGGCAGACTTGGAAGTGCAACAAGGAGGTGTGAAGGAAGCTCACTGAGCACCCAGCATACTCATTTCAGCATCAGGATGTGAGCTGCCAGAGCACCAAGGTACCAAGCATCTGGCACATTTCACAGCGGGCTCCCACTCTCTAACTCAACTGGGGGCAGTGGAAACTCTGCCTGCTGCGCTCATGCCAGTCTGCTACAGCCAGGAGGGCTCTGCCAGCAGCTGCAGCTGGAGTGGAGTTGCAGTACTGGACAGGCTGCAGGTGCCTGCTTTACAGTGCAGCTGGAAGCAGAGGGAAAAACCTCTGCTACAAGTGATGCCAGTGGATGGAAGCACAAGGACAGAACAAGGGAAGGAGGCTGACACAGGAGGTGTCCAGAGAAGAGCAAGCAAACTCCTCACTCGTCTTCACCCTGGCTTTCAACGAGCTTTCACAAGTACCACTGCCACTTGATAGCCGGCAGTAGAGGTGAGAAGACACAAACAATTGCTCAGGGTGCAGGAAGAGAGCAGAAGGTGGCTGAGGGGGATGGGATGTTGACAGCTGGGAAGCAGAAGTTGCCTTAGCAGAAGGAAGGGTTTGCCTGCAGGGCTTGGGCCAAGCTCCTCTGCCACCAGCACAGCTCTGCAGAGCAGCACAAAACAGGACTCACGGTGGGGAAGGGAAGCTGCTGTGACACGGAGCTGCTGTGCTGACCTGCACCACTCCAGACACCTGTGGCAGACAGCACTTGGCAGCTGGGGACAAACTGCTCCTCAGCCCACTGCATGGCTGCCCTGCTTACCTCGTAGTGACCAATGGTGTTCAGCTTCCTTATGCCGTCCTCCAGCACCTCTGAAGAGCCATCGACATCCAACAGCTCTCTTGGCTGCTCCTCAGACACCAGCTCTGCAGTGTGGCAGCAATGGGAAACAAGGACACCTCACAGTGGGTTGGGAAGGACCAGAAAGATTATCTACTCTGCTGCACCTTCTAGCTCCTGCATGTTCTGCTGCATGGTCTAGCTCCTGCATGGTCTCATGCATGTTCTAGCTGCTGCATGTCCTTGTGAATGTCCTAGCTGCTGCAAGTTCAGGCTGCTGCATGTTCTAATGCATGTTCTAGCGGCTGCAAGTTCAGGCTGCTGCCAAGTTCTAATGCCTGTTCTACCTGCTGCACGCTCAGGCTGCTGCATGTTCTAATGCATGTTCTAGTGCCTGTTCTAGCTGCTGCACGCTCAGGCTGCTGCATGTTCTAATGCATGTTCTAATGCCTGTTCTAGCTGCTGCACGCTCAGGCTGCTGCATGTTCTAATGCCTGTTCTAGCTGCTGCACGCTCAGGCTGCTGCATGTTCTAATGCATGTTCTAATGCCTGTTCTAGCTGCTGCACGCTCAGGCTGCTGCATGTTCTAATGCCTGTTCTAATGCCCGTTCTAGCTGCTGCAAGTTCAGACTACTGCATGTTCTAATGCATGTTCTAGCTGCTGGAAGTTCAGACTGCTGCAAGTTCAAATGCATGTTATAATGCCTGTTCTAGCTGCTGCAAGTTCAGGCTACTGCAAGTTCAAATGCATGTTCTAATGCCTGTTCCAGCTGCTGCAAGTTCAGGCTACTGCATGTTCTAAGGCATGTTCTAATGCCTGTTCTAGCTGCTGCAAGTTCAGGCTGCTGCAAGTTCTAATGCATGTTCTAATGCCTGTTCTAGCTGCTGCAAGTTCAGGCTGCTGCAAGTTCAAATGCATGTTCTAATGCCTGTTCCAGCTGCTGCAAGTTCAGGCTGCTGCATGTTCTAATGCACATTGTAGCTGTTGCACGTTGTAGCTGCTGCAGTATTCCCCCAGCTAAGTTCTGCCTACATGCTAAAGAATTCCAAGCCAAAGGCAGGACTTCTTAGCAGGAAAGCTCCACAGCCAGCCCAGAGCTGCCCATGGGAGGGTCCCAGGGTGGCACTCTCTTACCCAGGCCAATCTCATCCAGCTGAAGGCCATAGAGGAAGCCATTCTTGTTGAGGAAGGCCTGCAAGCTCTTCTCCTTGGCTTGGCCGACGGTGTCGCAGTCCAGGACGTTGACAGGGATGGTCTGGCAGGCATCTCCACTCTCATTCTCTGGGATCTTTTCAAAGATAACGTTCAGTGTCTGGGGAAAGAGACACCTGTGAGCCTGGGAATGGGCCCTCAAGGCCAAGAGGGCCAAGGGCAGCCTGGGGTGCATCAAGAACAGTGTGGCCAGCAGGGCTAGGGAGGTTCTCCTGCCCCTCTGCTCTGCCCTGCTGAGCCCACACCTGCAATACTGTGTCCAATTCTGGGCTCCCCAGTTCCAGAGAGACAGGGACCTGCTGGGGAGAGGCCAACAGAGGCAACAAGGATCCTGAAGGGACTGAAACATCTCTGTGATGAGGAAGGGCTGAGAGCCCTGGGGCTGGTTAGCCTGGAGAAGAGAAGGCTGAGAGGGGACTTGAGCAGTGTCTATAAATATGTGAGGGGTGGATGTCAAGAAGCAGGGGGCCAGGCTCTGTGTGGTAGTGCCCAGTGACAGAACAAGGGGCAAGGGACTGGAACCCAGGAAGCTCCGCCTCAACATGAGGAGAAAATTTTTTGGTGTGAGGGTGCTGGAGGCCTGGAACAGGCTGCCCAGAGAGGTTGTGGAGTCTCTGGAGACTTCCCAAACTCACCTGGATTTATTCCTGTGTGACCTGTCCTGGGTGATCCTGCCCTGGCAGTGGGTGGGACTGGATGATCTCTGGAGGTCCCTTCTAACCCCTGCCCTTTTGTGATTCTGTGACTCCCAGGGAACACCTGGCATGGGAAACCTACAGACTCCTGCCAGCAAACCTGAGACACTTTCAGCTTATGAAAACTGTTTCAGACAAAGATTATTTGAGGCAATTCAAATTCCCCTGTGCCCAGAGAGCCAAAGACACAGCGCCACAGATTTCCAGAGGGTTACTTTGTGTCCTGCTTTTGTGCAAACCTATTCCAGTGAATCACCACCAAAAAGCAGACAGGGGAGCAGGACAAATGGCAAAGCAGGGTATGAAAACTGAACAAGCAGCTCTCTTCTTGAAAAATCAAAGCCTCCAAAGCCAAACTGTGAGGGGCTGAGATCTGATAAGGTTGCTAAGTAAGTTGTCATGGTAAGCATGATGGATGTGGAGTGTCTGGGAAGCAGTTAAAATGGATCTTCACTCCAGCACCTTCTGCTGAGTGCTTTTTGTTACATGGGAAAATCCACCTGGCCTGGAGGCAGCAGTGTCTGCCTGCACACAGCTCAGCACCCACAGGCAGCAGTGCTGGGAAGGTAAAGCAGGCAGCAGGCAGGACTGGGAGCGCTCCAGATCTGCACAGAGAGGTGTCCTCACTCCAAGTCAAACACCCAAACAGCTTACAGCAGCCCTGTCCCTGAGCTCACAGCTGCTCTTGGCTGGGACACAGCTGCACAGCAGGTGAGTGTCGGCTGCAGGGAGGTGCCAAGGCACCTGGGTGAGCAGGGAATGGTTTCAGTCAGGTCATAGTGGGGGTCACATCAGGCAGATCAACTGACTAAAGGCAGGGGAAAGAGATGAGTGCAGGCCTGCTGCTGTGGTGAGACACAGGTTGCTCAGAGAGGTTGTTGATCATAGAATCACAGAATGGCTCAGGCTGGAAGGGAGCTCAGAGCTCACCTGCTCTATCCTCCCCAGGGACACCTCTCAACTCATAGATCACAGAATTGTACAATCATAGATTCAGAGCCCAGGCTGCTCAAGGCCTCATCCAGCCTGGCCTGCAACACCCCCAGGCAGGAGGCAGCCACAGCCTCTCTGGGCAGTCTGGGCCAGACTCTCAACACCCTCCCACTCAGCAACTTCTTCTTCAGCTCCAGTCTCGCCCTGCTCTGCGTCAGCTCCAAACCATTCCCCCTTGGCCTGTCTCTAGACCCCCTCAGCAGCCTTCCTGCAGGATCCCTTCAGCTCTTGGCAGGCAGCTCTGAGGTCCCCTGGAGTCTTCTCCTCTGCAGGCTGCACACCCCCAGCTCCCTCAGCCTGCTCTCACAGCAGAGCTGCTCCAGTTCCTTCTGGAGGTGTTGAAGACCAAGTTGGATAAGGCCTTGAGCAGCCTGTGCTGGTGGGAGGTGTCCCTGCCCCTGGCAGGGGGTTGGCACTGGATGTTCCTCAGGGTCCCTTCCAACCCATTCTCTGAATCTGTGTACAATTCTGTGATCATGTCCAGTGCCTGCTCCTTGCACCACTCAAGCTACACAAACTCAGACCTCCTGCTGGAGCTGTCTTGGCCCAGGATTGGGGCAAGTGGTTCAGATGCCAGCACTTGAGTGGAGGTGGCACAGGACACCCTCTCTGCTCCAGCCATGCTGGCTGCTGCTGTTTCTGCTCTCAAACATCTCTTTTGCCTGGAGTGAGAGGACTGCAGGTGATTCAGTGCAGGAGTGACCAAGAAAAGAGGAAGCAGCATAAAAAAATAAAATAAAAATCATCTTTCCCCTGCTGTCATGTGAAGGAAGGAACTCCTGTCCAGGTTGCTGCAGGGTCAACTTTCCTCCCTTCTTAGGAAAATGAGTTGTTAATTGTAATTGTAGGATGCCATTTTCTACTTTATTACCCATCACAAGTGGAAACCACAGCACAGTGGTGGCAAAAAAGAGTAGGCCAAAGAAGTACAAATTAATTTTGCTCCTTCTAGAGAAGCAACAGGAGAATTAAAAACAGGTTTGCAAGACTATGAAGATTTAACAAAAGATTAGGATGGAACTGAGAGCAACTTAATCAGAGATTAAGTTAATCAGAGACTTAATCAGACTGCTGTTGAGGTTGGGGGAGACCTCTGTGATCGTCAAGTCCAACCACTCACCCAGAGCTCACAAGCCCACCACTGCTGCTGAGCCACTGCCACCAAACCACATCACTCAGCACCACATACCCCCAGGATGGTGACTCCACCACCTCCCTGAGCAGCCTGGGACAGTGCCTGAGAACTCTTGCTGAAAAGAAACTCTAATATCCGGCCTGAGCCTCCCTTGGCACAACTTGAGGCTGCTTCCTTTTGTCCTGTCACTTGTTGCGTGTGAGAAGTGCCCAACCCCCACCTCACTGCAGCCTCCTTTCAGGGAGCTACAGAGAGCAGTGAGGTCCCCCCCTCAGCCTGCTCCACACCAATCTCTCCACTGCTCCTCCTAAGACCTTGTGTTCCAGGTCCCTCAGCAGCTTTGTTGCCCTTCTCTGGACCTGCTCCAGCCCCTCAATATCCTCCTTGGAGTGAGTGGCCCAGAACCGAACCCAGCATTTGAGCTGTGGCCTCAGTATTGCCAAGCAGAGGAGAGCCACATCCCTGCTCCTGCTGGCCAAAGCACTGCTGGCACAAGCCAGGATGCCACTGACCCCCTTGGCCATCCAAGCACAGTGCTGGCTCATATTCAGCTGCCCATCAACCAGCACCCCCAGTTCCTTCTCCAGCCACTCCTGCCCCAGCCTGCAGCCCTGGCCACTTGACCTTGTTGAGTGAGGGCAGCCAGAGGCTGAATGGTGAGGGAAAGGAGCCCATGGGGAGCAGAGAGGGCAGAGAAGGGCAGGAGCTGTGGGAGAGCTGCCTGCAGAAGGAGCAGCAGACTGGATACCATGCCTCAGGTTGGGATTTCATGTGGAAAATTAGCAAGAAATATATTGGCAGAGGGCTGATGAAGTCAGGTCTGGTGAGGCCTGCAGAGCAGCTGAGCAGACAGCAGCCCTGTCCTTGACAGACTGCCCTGCGGCCATGGGGAAAGGATGGGCAGGGACTGACTGCATCTTGTCTTTTAAAACTCCCTTTAGTCAGAGTTGTTGCCTCTTCCAGGCTCTGAACTCATCTCTCTGGAGTTCACAGATTCACAGAATGGGTTGGGTTGGAAGGGACCTTCAAGTTCATCCAACAACCACCCCCTGCCATGGGCAGGGACAGCTCCCACCAGCCCAGGTTCTCAAGGCTCTCACAATCAGCTGATGCTGCCTTGCAGTCACATCCTGGAAGCAGTCCTGCCTTCAGCTCATCCCCTCCTCCTGAGAGTATTTCTATGCTGCAATATTCCTGTCCCTCTCCCATTTCCCCTTCTCTTCAGACTCTCAAGAGCAGCTCCCTCTTTCTTTGCTGTATTTCCTCCTCAGCAGGTACTCTCACACCACACAGAAAACACAGGATGGGTTGGGTTGGAAGGGACCTCCAAAGCTCATCCAGTCCAACGCCACTGCAGGCAGCAGGAACATCCTCTACTAGGTCAGGCTGCCCAGAGTCCTGTCCAGCATCACCTTGAATATCTCCAGGGCTGGGGGCCCAACCACCTCTCTGAGCAACCAGTCCCAGTGTTCCACTACCCTCGTGGTGCAGAACTTGTTCCTAAATAAATGTGCAGCCTCCTCAGCCCCTGGAATGCAAGAGCCCTCCCAGCCCTGCTCAGCTGCCTGCAGGATGGCAGCACTGTGGAAGGATGCAGCAGTCCTTTATGGAGGTGGCTTAGGAGTAGTTTATGGACTCCTAAACTGAAAGGCTCCACAAGGAGAGGATAATGACAACACTTTGCAACCCAGAGAAAGGGTCAGATGAGAAGAAATATTTAAATATAGAGAAGTCTCCAAGCCAAGACAGGCAGACAGGTTTGCTGATCTGGTTTCCTGCAGAAGCTAATCTCAAGTGCTGAGGTAACTGATGGGGAGCTAGGAAAGCCAATTATTATTGTCTTCACCTTCCAGCTGAAGTTTTCATACATCAGATTCAACCTGTCTGACAGCACCATCCCTGGGTCAGAAACCATTCATCAGGAGCTGACAGTCACAATCACTCCATTTAGACACCAAGTGGGGAGCTGACTGGAAAGAGAATCAGGAATGGCTAAGAAAGGTATAAAAATCCTTTTATGATTAGCTCTGAAGGTCAGGAAACATTGAGGAGAAATGACAGGACACATGGAGGTCACAGAGAAACATCATCACAGAATCACAGAATGGTTGGGGTTGGAAGGGACCTTAAAGGCCATCCAGTCCAACCCTCCTGCCATAGGCAGGGACACCTCCCACTACAGCAGCTTGCTCAAGGCCTCATCCAGCCTGGTTTTGAACCTGGCAAGGTTGGAGCCTCCCCAGGTCCCTGTATGTGGGATTTAAACAGCATCTGTGATGGGAATGGGGTGAAGGATGCTCAGAGCCTCTTGTGGTAGCTTGTCTGAGCAAGAGGGGGAAAAAAAAGCCAAAATGTCAATTTCTGTGCCCTGATGATGAGAAAGAATCAAAGAACCATTTTGGCTGGAAAGACCTTGGCTTAAAGAGACCTTTCAGATCATTAACCCAGCACTGGCAGGTCACCACTAAACCATGTCCCTCACCACTACATCTCCATGGCTTTGGAACCCCTCCAGGGAGGGATGTTGATAGAGATCCTCACCAGAAGTCCCTCTGCAGCCTTCCTGCAGGATCCCTTCAGCTCTTGGCAGGCAGCTCTGAGGTCCCCTGGAGTCTTCTCCTCTGCAGGCTGCACAACCCCAGCTCCCTCAGCCTGTGCTCACAGCAGAGCTGCTCCAGCCCTTAGAGCACCTTTGTGGCCTCCTCTGGACTCTCTCCAGTAGCTCTGTGTCCTCCTTTTGCTGGGGACAGCAGCACTAGAGGCAGGACTGGAGGTGAGGTCTCAGCAGAGCGGGAATGAGGGATCAGCCCCACAAAGTGGCAGTGCTCTGCAGCAGAGGCTGAACACAGGCTGCAACAGTTGCTCAAGGCTGCTTAAGCAGAATAAAGCAAGCACCTGCAAGCACTTGTCTGGGAGGAAGCAGCCTGGAACCCAGCTAAAAGAGAGCAACAGATTTTGGAAGTGTTTTTTTTCCAGGGCTGCAGCGCCAGAAATACCAACATTTGCAGACAATGTTTACTGATGATGGGGTTGCAGCTTTCTAGTTGTCTTGAAAATGCTTTTCAAACAAGGAACTCTTTAGCGGAGCTATTAATAACCAGGACAGATGATAAACAAGAGAAGAAATGTGAGCACACCAGATTTTCTCAGAAGCTTACTGCAGGGAGGTTGGACCAGATGACCTTTAAAGGTCCCTTCCAACCCAATGCATCTATGATTCTATGATTCAAGCACTTCTCTTCATTACCCAATTCTCTGCTCAGCTATGCAGCTGAACCAAGCACAGCTCCACTTACCAGGCAGGATCAGAAGAACAACAAAAGCCTGAGACTGGTAAAAGTTAGGAGAAGAGAACACAGTGATAGCAGCACAATGAGACTGCTCTAAACTACTCTCCTGCCTCTCAGACTGTGAAATACAATCAACAGGAAAAATCAGACTGATCATAGAGTCAAAGAGAATGGTTTGGGTTGGAAAAGCCCTGCAAGATCATCCCAACCACCATCACCATCATCATCACTAACCAGCAACCCAACTCCATCAAGGCCACTAAACCACGGCCCCAAGTGCCATGGCCACACCTTTCCTGGACACCTCCAGGGATGGGGGCTCCACCACCTCCCTGGGCAGCCTGTGCCAATCCCTGACCATCTTGCAGAAAATATTTTTTCCTCATGGCCAACCTAACCCTCCCCTGGCACAATTTCAGGCCATTTCCTCTCCTTCTGTCACCTGAGACTAAGAAGAAGAGAGCAAGGGAGTCCTATGTTACTCTACAGACAAGATTCAAGAGAGCAAAGTCCCTCTGCAGCCTTCCTGGAGGATCCCTTCAGGGACTGGACAGCAGCTCTAAGGTCCCCCTGGAGGCTTCTCTTCTGCAGGCTGCACAACCCCAGCTCCCCCAGCCTGTCCTCAGAGCAGAGGTGTTGAGAAGACTCTCCTGTAGCCACCATCTGCTCGCCGCCTAGGGCAGGCTGCCGGTGACAGAGGTCCTCATGTGTCACATGCTTCAAACAGTTTCCTTCTCCCTCACTAAGTGAACCTAATAATACCACACCCAAGACATCTTGCTAGGAGACAGGGTTCCCTGTCTGTGCTTTACTCCTTTTTAGCCCTCCCACTTCTTTCCCCACCCTTCTTCTAACTTCCAACGCAGCTGAACACTTGAGTCAACTTTCCGGCACCCGACTTTGCTTCCCTGGCAAGAGAAGGTTGAATTGGATGAATTTCTTCTCATCTAAACATGCAAAGAGCTGAGCAGCCTCCATCCCTTCATTAAAAACAAGCAGGGAGTGTTCAAAGTAATGCCAGAGCAGTGAGCCTACCACATGGTTTTCCACAGGAGAGACCCCACCAAGAGCTTCTCCTGTGCCAAGCCTGTGCAGCTTTTCTGTTTCCAGTGAAACACTTCAGGACTCAGCTGTACACCAAGCTTCTTCAGCACTCAATGAGCACATTAGCCAGCTGCCTGCCTGCCTGCCTGGGAGGAGGCAGGTGTGCTTCCTCAGCCTGCAAAGAGGCTCCCCCACTCAGCCAAGCCTCTTTCAGGGTAGATTTATTTCTCAATCCTCAGATATAAGCACAGCAGGAACCTACACAGCTCCTGCTTGGACCACTGCTCACAGCAGCATCTCTCCTTCAGCTCCTCTGCTTATTCACTTCAGCAGCTCATGTCTCTTCAACAGCTGACCCTCTTCAGCAGAGAGGGGTAACAGCAGGTGGCTTCCCAGTGCCAAGGTCTGTGAGCTTTTTAAAACTGGCACGGGGGCCAGACAAGGGAAAGCTCTAATGCAGTTCAAAACCCACATGTTCCTTAGTTCTCTTTACTCCTGCCTTTTATGACAGGATTCTGCCCCTTTGCTCTGCTCTCCTCAGACCCCAGCTGCAGTCGTGTGTGCAGTTCTGGAGTCCCCAGCACAGGAAGGACATGGAAGTGTTGGAGTGAGTCCAGAAGAGGCCACAAAGATGCTCAGAGGGCTGCAGCAGCTCTGCTCTGAGGACAGGCTGAGAGAGTTGGGGCTCTGCAGCCTGGAGAAGAGAAGGCTTCGAGGGGACCTGATAGTAGCCTTCCAGTAACTGAAGGGGGCTAGAGGAAGGCTGGGGAGGGACTATTGACAAGGGCTTGTAATGCAAGGACAAGGGGCAATGGGTTTGAACTGGCAGAGTGGAGACTGAAACTGGATGTTAGGAGGAAGTTCTTTCCAGTGAGGGTGGTGAGGCACTGGCACAGGTTGAGATCTCTCCCATCCTTCCTTCTTTCTCCTGCTCCAAGAGCTGATCTGCATGGTGGTGTGTTTAGAAGAAGCCCTAGAGACAGCTCCCCCTGATTTTCAGGAGCCTGTCTTGTATCCTGCTGTTACTGGTTTGAAGCTGCAGTCCTGATCTTGAAAGGAGAAAGCTGCATGCAGGGCACTACACCTTCTCTGTGCCTTGCCACTGACTTGAGAGCTCAGCTCCCTCCCAGCTGCACCTCTGCATCTTCACCTGCCTACTGAGCTTCAAAAGCTGGACACTGAGTGTCTGCAAAGAGGCTTCAGTACCACTCACTCTCTTTTGTGGCTGTATCTTTATACTTTGCTCTGGCCAGGCAGGGTTCAATGTCCTGTTATTGTGCAGCTAAAGAAAGGAGCAAACAAAAAGACCAACAAAATACTGCAAGACTCAGAAGATAACTGCAGTGAACAAATTTGCAAATGCCTTTCTAAGCTCAGCTCAGAGTTTAATCTGTTTAGAAGACAAAACCTGCAATCCTTTGGCAGAAATCTTAGGAGGAAATGCTTGGTTCCCTGTCTGTCCACTGCCAGCTCCTGCCTCTTACTGCACTGCATGCAGTGGTGCTGATGAGAGGCAAAAAGCTGAGCCCTGCCCCTTCAGCATCCTGTTAAACGCTGTTCTTGAAGAGAAAACCTGCAGCCCAGGACACAGTCTCACTGTGCCACCTAAACCTCCTTCACAGCACAGTATGAGTTGCCAGTGCTAACCTCTGACAAAAGACCAAACCAAACTGCTTCTGGGTCAGGTCAGAGCCAGAGTCCCTGGGCTGAACCTCTGCACCTCTCCTGCAGGACCCTCTCATCTTTTCTGAAAGTCTGAACAGGAACATTCAGCCACTTCTCAGCTAAGTCAAATCATTTGAGGTGTGAGGTGGGGGTTGGCTTCTTCTCCCTAGAATACTGAGAGGAACTGTCCTGAAAGTGTGCCAGGGGAGGTTTAGGTTGGAAGTGAGGAAAAATCTTTTTGCTGCAAGAGTGGTCAGGGATTGGCACAGGCTGCCCAGGGAGAAGGTGAAGTCCCCATGCCTGGAAATGTTCAAAAAACCTGTGCCATGGCACCTGGGGACACTGTTTAGTAGCCATGGTGGGGTTGGCTTGATGGTTGGGTCTTGGAGATCTCTTCCAACCAAAACATTTCCTTGATTCTGTGGAACTGGTGGACCCTAGCAGAAAGTCAGACTTCCTAACTCTGTACCAGTGTCATTCTTTGCCCTTTAAAAGCAGGAATGTAAGGTCCAAGGAGCAAACAAACATGTTTGAGAAAGGCTATCTGCTCTCCCACTTCCTCACCCACCCCCAGCCAGCCTTCCCCACTGACAGCAAGTCCTTCAGACCACTTCCCCTCTCTCCTCTTGCCTGCAGGCTGCCCACAAGACCTTATCGATGCCTGCATGCATAGAAGGAGAGCATCAGAAGCAGCATTTCAGCCCTTCTGCTCAGGAAGTCCCAATTTTTACATGCTCCAAAGTGCAACAACCCTCCCTGGCCCTTCTCATCTCAGAGTCAGTATGACAGAGTGACAGAATCTCAGCTTTCAAACAGTTCTGACTCTTTTAACTGTCAGCTGCTGAGAACCTTAGCTGGGCTCCCAGACATCTTGTTCTTAACCAAGCAACTCACTGAACTCCACCACTCTGTATCCTTGCTGATCTGGAGCCAGCAGCATGGAAACCCCCAGCACACTGCTGCTGCCTGAAGATCAGCCACAAGTGAACACAAGAGAGAAACAAAGTCTCTGGATTCCATTCTTTGACTCGTTGGAGAAGTGGGATTCAGTTTAAACTCTGAGCATATGTTTAGATTCCTGTAGTACACTTTAAAATAAGAAGAGATTTGAATACCCTGAGACTTCATTAAACCTAACCTTGAGTGCTTAAGGCATGCTGTGAAGCAAGGAGTGAGTGCTCTCTGTGCAGTGGCTGTTGGGCAAACACCAGCAAGTTAACCTCTCTTGTGTTTTGAAACTGTCAGTAATAACAATTTGATGAGCTGGGCACTTAACCATCACCTCAGTGTCTAAGAGCCTTAATTTACCCTCCCAGAAGAGAAAGCATTGTCCACAGTGTCCACAGGCTCAAGCTGTGCCAGGGGAGGGTTAGGTTGGAGAGGAGGAAAAATTTGTTTGCTGCAAGAGTGGTCAGGGATTGGCATAGGCTGCCCAGGGAGGTGGTGGAGTCCCCATGCCTGGAGATGTTCAAGGAACCTGTGGCCATGGCACTTAGGGCCATGGTTTAGAGGCAGTAGTGGGGTTGGGTTGCTGGTTGGACTCGATCATTTCAGAGGGCTTCTCCAACCTTGATGGCTCAATGATTGAGTGTTTGGAGGGAACACAAACTGGCAAACATACCACAGTTTTGAACTCAGACACTTGCCACAGCAGCCAGTCTTCATTGAGGGTGTACAGGGCCTTGCAAGTGATGGCATCAACAGGGCCTTTGTTTATCCTCTGGTTCAGGGTTGTCACCAGCAAATAGAAAGGTTCACCAATTGTTTCCTACAAGAAGACACAAACAGAAGGAACATGTTTAGTTTTGTGCTCATGGGTAACTAAAAGAAAGGAAAAGTGTAACCAATGAGGCTTTTTTACCAGCTTATGGATTCACAGAATTGAGCCACAGAATGGGTTGGGATGGAAGGGAGCTCAAAGTTCATCCAGTTCCAACCCCATGGGCAGGGACAACTCCTACCTGCCCAAGTTGCTCAGGGCCTCATCCAGCCTGGCCTTGAACACCTCCAGAGAAGGAACATTCACAGCCTCCCTGGGCACTGTGCCAGTGCCTGCCCACCCTCACTGCCAAGAATTGCTGTCTAGTCTCCAGCCTAAACTTGCCCTCCTCAAGCTTCAATCCATTGTCCCTCATCCCATTATTACAAGCCCTTGTAAAATGTCTTTCCCCAGTTATCTTGGAGCCCCTTCAGGTACATGAAGGCTACTCTAAGGTCTCCCTGGTGCACTCTCTTCTGCAGGCTGAACAGCCCCAGCTCTCTCAACCAGTCTCTACATGGGAGGTTCTTCAGCCCACTGATCATCTTCATGGCCTTCTCTGGACCTGCTCCAGCAGCTCCAGGTCCTTCTTGTGCTGGGAGCCCCACAGTTGCCCACAGTGCTGCAGGGGTGGTGTCAGCAGAGCAGGGGGGCAGAACAGCTTCGCCAGCTCCTTTTCTGGCCATCAGAGAAGAAAGCTCCCCTGAGCAGATTTATGCACTTATTTGTTGAACCCCCATGTAAATCTCATGCAAATAAGCAGGGGCCAGCTGGAGTGTGTGGCAAGAGTGCTCACAGCTCCTGGCTGTGCACAAGCACACTACAGACAAGATGCTGCTGCTCCACCTGGCAGACACTTCCCAGTCTCACCCAGCAGCGGCTGGGGGCAAGAACTGCTTCTGCTCACAGGCAAACCTCAGCTGAGGTTCTTCCCTTTTCAGGCCTGGGAGAAAACAAGCTAACAAGCAAGCTTCCTCCTCAAGTGGAGCTCCATTTCTACATGAAAACAGCCTTGGCAGCAGGGTGCTGGGGCAGGCACAAAAGCTGGGGAGGGATTTTTGACAAGGGCTTGGAGTGACAGGATGATAGGGAATGGATTGAAGCTGGAGAAGGGGAGATTGAGGTTAGAGATGAGGAAAAGAATTCTTTCCGGTGAGGGTGGAGAGACACTGGCACAGGTTGCCCAGGGAGGCTGTGGATGTCCCCTCCCTGGAGGTGTCCTCAAGGTTGGATGAGGCCTTGAGCAACCTATGCTGGTGAGAGGTGTCCCTGCCCAAGGCAGAGGGGTTGGAGCTGGAGGAGCTTTGAGGTTCCCTCCAAACCAAACTGTTCTATGAGTCTCTAAATCTATGAAAGAGAGAATGGAATTGGAGCTTTCTTCTCCTGACTGACCCCCAGACTTCAAGGAAGGAGTGGTCAGCGATTGGCACAGGCTGCCCAGGGAGGTTTTGGAGTCCCCATCCCTGGAGGTGTTCAAGAAAGGTGTGGCCACGGCGGGGCTGGGTTGAAGGTTGGACTGGATGATATTAAAGGTCTCTTCCAACCCAAACAAGTCTGTGATTCCATGGAAACACCTGAGAAAGGAAAGATGGATCTTTGTTGCCATGTGACAGCATTCCTGCAGCCTGGCATCTCACTAGCACAGCTCTGTAGCACTGACTGGTGGATCAAGACCAGATCTCTGCCAGCTCCTTGATCTGCTGGAGCCTCAAACGCTTCTGCTGCTCTACTGCTGCAAGCACTGATCTGAGTGAACCCAAGTAATGCACAACCACCACACTGCTGGAGAGAGAGAGGAAGCACAACCAAGCACTGAAACCAAACACAAAGTGCTACCCAGTGTGCTTACAATAAACAAAACAGGAAAATGAAGGGATGAAAGTCATTCAGCTCCTGAAACCTGCAGTGCTGCTGGGAGGTTGAAAAGCGTAGAGAAAAGCTCAACTCTCCAGAAGTTGGCATTCCTTAAATCCCCACCGTGGGTTAGCTTCCCAAGGGTGCAGCTGCACTTTGACCCTGCTAAAAGGTTGGCACACTTGCCACAGTGCAGCTCATGAGAATGAAATGGTGTCAGCCAGGAGAACCACAGAATGGTTTAGGTTGGAAGGGACCTCAAGGATCATCTAGTTCCAACCCCCTGCCATAGGCAGGGACACCTCCCACTAGTACAGGTTACTCAAGGCCTCATCCAACCTGGTCCTGAACACCTCCCCGGGCAACCTGTTCCAGTGTCTCACCACCCTCACTGGAAAGAACTTCTTCCCAACATCCAGTTTAAATCTCTCCTCTGCCACTTTAAACCCATTACTCCTCACCCTGTCATTGCAAGACTTTGTCAATAGTCCCTCCCCAGCCCTCCTACAGCCCCCTTCAGACACTGGAAGGCCACTCCAAGGTCTCCTGGAAGCCTTCTCTTCTCCATGACGAAAAAGACATCAGAATCAGGAAATTATCCTAATTAGCCATTAGAACTGGAAAATGATCCCAATTTCAGCCCAATAAATGACAGGATCACCACTTAGAGATGTGCTCCTTCCCTACACCCCTCTGGTGACAGCTAGCTAAGACACCTGAAATAGCAGAGCACCCATAGATCATGCCAAAGGCTAGAGTGAATGCTTTAAACTAATTCCTCCAGCAACTGTTTGGGAAGTAATGAGTTCAGAAGAGCCTTTTTGCAGCTTTGGTGTGGTGAGAGGTGCACAGGTACCCGCAGGAAGCCAGAGAGGCAGACAGACATCCAGTTGGTCAGCAGCTTTTCCACCACAGATTCAGTCCTCCTGAGAAGGAGCTTGGGCTGGACATTGCTTGACTGTTCCATCAAGTCCTTTGTCAACACTTCCAGAATCTGGGTTAGATAAACCAGCTTGGTTTGAAGTGCAATGGTCAAGAAGGATGCAAACAAGCACCTGTTCAGAAAAGGAAAAAGGAAAAAAAAGAAGCTGTAATGCCTGGGCTTGCTCTACCCAAACCCCTGTAATAATGGAACACTCTGCAGGGCATTTCATATCCTAAGTCTTCCCTCCTCAGGCATAGAAACCATCCAGTGGTCTCCACAAAACCACAACCAATGCATCTCCACCTGCTCTTAGAGCTGTTTTGCAGCACAGACTGTGTGCCTCTCCACTTCATGGCATCACAGCAGCTCAGGGGTTGGAAGGGACCTCTGAAGGCAGCAGGTCCAACCTCCTGTCAGAGTAGGACCACAGAATCTAGTGCAGGCTGCACAGGAACACATCCAGATGGGTCTTGAAGGTCTCCAGAGGAGACAACTCCACAGCCTCTCTGGACAGCTTGTGCCAGTGCTTTGGGACCCTTACAGGCAAGAAATTCTTCCTCATGTTGAGGTGGAACTTCCTGTGCTGCAGTTTCCATCCATTCCCTCTTGTGCTGTCACAGGGCACAAGTGAGCAGAGGCTGTCCCTGTCCCTTCTTTCCTGACCTCCAGCCCTCAGATATTTATAGACACTGATGAGATCCCCTCTCAGCTTTCTCCTCTGCAGACTGCACAGCCCCAAGGCTCTCAGCCTTCCCTGTCACTCTGCAGCAGCACACCTGCTCCAGTGACAGAAGTTTCTGCACTGTGCAACTGCTGCTCTAACTGCAGGCAGTGTTTACAGGTTAGGAGGGAGTTTTCCTGCTCCTCTGCCTCTCTGTTTACATGCACAAACACTCTGATTTCCCTTTAATTGCTTGTTTAGTGGCAATTGGTGGTTGCTTTTTTTTTTTTTTTTAATGCCTCAGTGTGCACAGATGGAGAAGATGGAAAAATGCTCTGGAGTAAAGCAAGCTCGTTTTGCAAGCAGTAGAAATTACATTTGTCTGCTACAATCCAGGTTGGGCTCTTTATTTTCCCCCTGCTAATTCTTTGTCTTGAAGATGAAAAGCATAATCATACTGTACCTGTCCTTCACAGAGAAATTTTTCTGCTTTTCAAGGGTGTGAATGAGAGTAACAAGAAAGTTCTTGTTACAAATTAAAGCATGCAACATGTTGAAGCTTTCATCCTTGCTCGTTTGGTCTCTGCTCTGGAACAGTTAAACAAAAATAAGCAAACTGTAGTTTGGCTGTGATGGATTCTTCATGGTCAGAAACAAACAAAAAAGAAAATAAAATGGGAAGCAACACACGGGGTCAGATCCTGGCCTCAGTAGGGACTCTGCATTTTATTTCCTGGGCCTCAGGATTTGCACCAAAGATGCATTTCTGGTTTGTGTAACGCAGAGCACACCTCTGCTGTCAGTGATGCCACTCAGCAAGCTTCCCTGCCACTTCCCAGCAGCAGCTTCTGTTGATTTCAGCTCAGGAAGTCACAGTAAAAATGCTTTTTGTGTCTAAATCCATGTAAGCTCCTCTTGGGGGTGGGGAGGGAACAGAGTGAGAAAGCAATCTGCTGTGTTCTGGGGCAAGACTGAGAGAAAGGCCACCACCACTCGTGGCAAAGTGCTCGTTAATGAGCACATCAGAGCACATCCCCTTACCTGGGGCATGTCTTCGCTGAAGATGGACGCGTAGCCTCCTGACTGCAACACAAGACAGGGGAGATTTAGCATCCTCAGCTATGCCACAAGTTTCTAACACATAGATTCAGAGACTCACAGAATGCTGTGGGCTGGAAGGGACCCCAAAGACCAGCCAGTTCCAAGCCCCTGCCATGGGCAAGGACATCTCCCTCTAGTGCAGGTTGCTCAAGGTTTCATCCCATCTGGCATTGAACACCTCCAGGGAGGGACATCCAGAGCCTCCCTGGGCAACCTGTGCCAGTGTCTGAAAATAAACTTGAAATAACAGCAATGGGAGTGCTGTATTCTAACGCAGATAGGACACAAAAACTCTACACCTGCAAAGGTGCTGCCAAGGCTTACTGGAAATCCAACTCTCCAAGACGCCCTGGTATGGACTTCAGTGTTCCTGTGTGTGCTCCTCCGTGCTGCTGAGTTGTGCTAGCACAGCAGGCAGCTGAAGCTCTGCAGGAGGAGCTACTCATCACTCATGTACAAAGGGGTGCTGCACCCCTCTTGGATGGCAGTGACAGCCTTTGGCAGCCAGGGTTTGTCACAGAGTGACACTTGAGTTCATCTGCCTCCGCTGAGCTCAAGGCACCTCATGAATGCTCACTAATGATCTCTGCAGGAGGTCCATGCTGCAGCCTCCAGAGGCACAGGTGCCACCAGCATCTCCTCCTAGCAAATGCTCTCCTGACAAAGGGCAGCCCCCAGTCCTCAAATACTCTGTCAGTGCCTCTTGTCTGGTTCTTACTGCCTCAAAGGTCTCAACGCAGCTGCATGTGCTCAATGTCACTCCCCTGACAAACTCACACTGCTGTGTCTGTGCTGCTGGCAGCTCCTGCTTTCCTCAGAGAGCTACAGAATGGCTTAGCTGGGAAGACATCTTCAAGGTTCAGCTCCCTGCCACAGGCAGGGACATCCTCCTCTAGAGATCAGGCTGCTTGAAGTCCTGCCCAACCTGACCTTCAACACTTCAAGGGAGAGAGCATCCACAACTTCCCTGGCTGACTGCTCCAGTGTCTCATCAACCTCACCATAAAGAATTTCTTCCTAATGTCCAAGTTAATTTTACTCCCTCTCAGTTTAAAACCATTGGCCCTGGTCCTGCCACTACAGGCCCTGGTAAAAAGCTCCTCTCAGTCTCTTCCAAGCCTCCTCTATATTGCAAGGCTATTACAAGGTTGCTGGAGCCTTCTCTTCTCCAGGCCTAACAGCCCCAAGTCACTCAGGCTTTCTCCACAGGGTGTTCCAGCCATTTTAGTGACCCTTCTCTGAGCCTGCTCTAACAGGGTCATGTACCTGTTTTGCTGGGGACCCCTCAACTGAACACAGGATTCCAGGTGGGGTCTCAGAGAGCAGAGCAGAGGGAGAGAATCACCTCCCTTGAGCTGCTGTAGCCCAGGATGTGATGTGTTTTCTGGGCTGCAAGCACACTCTGCCATCTCACAGCTAATTTCCTGCCTGATTTGTCACTCATTTTCCTCATGCCTCCTCTTCTCTTCTTCCCTTACAGCCTCTTCTCACATTTCCTCCACTAGGTACTGCCATTTTTTCAGGCATCTTTCGTCACCCCTATTATTATCTACCCATGAAAGGCACACCTACAGAGACTGCAACAACCAGAAGCATGTTAAAGATGCTTGGGAGCTGTGACCAAGCATGGTAGTAGCATTAAACCAAGCAATGTGGGCAGCTTAAAAGAAAACAGAAACATGGATCCAAATGTAACAAGTAAAGCAAAAATGAGGCTGAGTATAAGGAATAATTTAATAACAGCTGCAATGACCACTGAAGGCTGCAAGCACTAAGCATAAACAAAAAGCTATTTAGAAAATGGAAGCAGCAGGAAGCTGGAAGCTCAGAAAGAAGCTGAGGTCCATCACTCTGAATTGGAGAGATTTGATGCCCTCCTGCAGCAGCTCAGCCCATCCTGAGAGAGACGTCTCAGGCAAGTGGGATGAATCACTCTGGAGCTGCCTCTCTCTGGTCTGACTACAGAAGCTGCTCAGTGAAGAGCTTTGATGTCCATGTTCAAACAGCTGAGCTGAGACAAAGCCCACTGGACACACTAGAAGGTAGAAAGAGCGTAACACAGCTGTGGTGCTTTATCATCTCAGCCCTCCTGTCAACCCTCCTGACACTCAGTGGCAATCTACTCCCTGATTGCCTTTTCTGTTCATCTTCAGTGTTTGTTTAGTGGAGCACAGCCCTGCTGCCACAGCCTGGCGTGTTGGAACACCCCTGCAATGCAAACAGCAAGCACTCAGCAGGAAAAATTGGTACACAACAAGTGAAATGACTTCCTGGCACCACACGGCAGCAGAGAGCTCATAGTGCTGGGCTGACCTTTGTGGTATCAATACTTCAAACTGAGACAAAACCTAACTGGGATCATTTTCAGGATGAGCAGTGGCATGAGACTCATCAAGGCAAAGCTGGAGGAGCCCTTCCCTTTCTGACCTCACACAATGCAGCAGTGGCAGCCTTTGTCCCTTCTTTCTTTTCTGCTTTGCATAAAGCAAATCATTCCCACCCAGATTGGCACTGTTTCAACAGGGGACTAGCACTAGGAAAAGATCAACTCCTAAAAATAAACCCCACTATTTTAATGCTAATATGCCTAGCAACAAAACAAACTGAAGGGGAAGTATGGATCCCTTGATCTGTTTTCTTCAAACCTCCCTAGTGACACCCTACACATCAGCCTGAAGGCATCACAGGGGTAGCAGAAGGGATGTTGCCAGTTTGCTTTGGTGTGAGAACTCTAAGGGTAGAAAGACTGAGCATGTGTATTTCTACAGGGTGCCAGAGGCTGCTCCAAAGAACAAGGACCTCTGAACTGGACAGCACTTCAGTGACTCTTAGGCATTTGAGCTGCACTCCTCTCAGTTTAGGTTTCACCATGTCAGCAGCCTGCAGTGCAAAGTCATCAGGACCTCAGAGCTGTTCCTTCACCCACAAGTCTAACTAGGAGATGGCATGATGGTAGCTGGCACATCAGCCAGCCTGGCTGCTCTTTTAACCAGCCACAGCATGAGGACACAGAAAGCAATGGCTAAGCCACAGTTTACTTAAAATGGCCTGAAAGGCTTGGTGAGGTTGGGCAAAAACCAAATGGATGCACACACAAGCCTTCAAAATTCAACAAGGATGCTTTACCCCCATCAAGTAGTCTTGGTTCAAACCAGAGTTGCACAGCCCTGAACCTTCTGTGCTGATTCTGGACTTAAGAAAAGTTTCATGTGGAAACAAAGTCCAACTACTGCACAATATTTACTTTATTGCTTTGATCTTAACCTTTCTAGATCTTCTGTGTTAGGCAGGACTGACAACTGAAAGAGTTGTTAAGCATTTACCTCTGGAAAGAAAGTTCTAAGAGCAAAGTGTTTGTAGTCGAGGAAGGGAACGGTCCCAAAACTATCCACCACATCCAACTCATCCATCTGCAGTTCAGCAAATCCTGAAAAAGAAGCCCCCCTCCCCAGCCAGAGAGTTAATTTAACTGACAAAAAAATCATCTTCACAACTGTAACTCTGCCCCAACGGATCACTGAACTATAGACACGCAGAGTCATGGAATCACAGGATGGCTCAGGCTGGAAGGGAGCTCAGAATTCATCTGCTCCAACCTCCCCACCATGCCCAGGGACACCTCTCAGCTAGACTCAGCTGCTCAAGGCCTCATCCAGCCTGGCCTGCAACAACCCCAGGCAGGAGGCAGCCACAGTCTCCCTGGGCAGCCTGAGCCAGACTTTCACCACCCTCCTACTGAACAACTTCTTCCTCAGCTCCAGTCTCACCCTGTTCTGCCTCAGCTCCAAACCATTCCCCCTTGGCCTGTCTCCAGGCCCCCTCAGCACAAGTCCCTCTGCAGCCTTCCTGCTTTCACCACCCTCCTACTGAACAACTTCTTCCTCAGCTCCAGTCTCACCCTGTTCTGCCTCAGCTCCAAACCATTCCCCCTTGGCCTGTCTCCAGGCCCCCTCAGCACAAGTCCCTCTGCAGCCTTCCTGCAGGATTCCTTCAGCTCTTGGCAGGCAGCTCTGAGGTCCCCTGGAGGCTTCTCCTCTGCAGGCTGCACACCCCCAGCTGCCTCAGCCTGTGCTCACAGCAGAGCTGCTCCAGCCCTTGGAGCATCTTTGTGGCCTCCTCTAGACTCTCTGCAGCAGTTCAGCTTGCTACAACACATTCCTGTGCTGCTCAGTGAGTTGGACCTTGGTTGACTACACTCCACCCTGCTCTCCCACACAGAGCTTTGCCAATGCAGAGCCCTCCTGCCACGAGCACAGACAGCTCCCACCAGACCAGACTGCACAAGGCCTCATGGTGTTCCTTAAGAATCAGCTTTCAGGTAAGCTGGGGCTGCTTTCCTAGCTGAAACTCCTAGGAGTGGGAAGCCACCAACCCACTTGAAGGTAATATCACCTGCAGTCCCAGCAGCTCAGTAGGACTGGAGGCAATATTACTGCAATCACAGCTAGCTGCTGCTGTAGTGCACACCAACACTGAAGGGAATCTGTGACAGGGCACGAAAATGCTCTAACAAGTGTGAAATTCAAGGTTTCTGTGATGTGAGCTTCCTGGCAGCCTCAGTTCAGAAATGCTGCTGTACCCAAGCTCTGCAGAGCTCTCCAGACCTACCCTCGCGGATCTCCTTCCGAATCTCATACTCCAGCAGCTCGAGTTGCTGGCTCTGTTTACGAGTTAGCTCTTTGGATTTGTATCTGGTAACTATGAATGCCACTGGAAAGGAAGGAGAAACAACAGTCTCAGTAGAGGAAGGGCAGAACAGGCAAGCCCCACACATGCCATGTCAAGAAACAGCAAGAGTAATCCCAACCTGCACTCCCCCAGAGGTTTGGTGTCTCTGCTGCTGTGAGTGAGCCCCAGGTTTAGAATCATAGAATGGTAAGGTTGGAAAGGACCTCAAGGATCATCTAGTTCCAACCACCTGCCATAGGCAGGGACACCTCCCACTAGTACAGGTTACTCAAGGCCTCAACCAACCTGGCCTTGAACACCTCCAGGGAGGGAGCAGCCACAACCTCCCTGGGCAAACTGTTCCAGTGCCTCACCACCCTGCATCTAAGCCCACAATGAATCAAAATCATTCCTTACAAACAGGGTTTGGACCTGTCAATTCAATCTGATGTGACAGCACAGCACACCTTGCTATATACCACCTGTACAGTGGGACACAAAATCCAGCAACCACTTCCAGCTACTAACAACCTGCTTGAAGTGGAATCACAAAGCAGACTGCAAGATTGTGTCACAGCAGTAGATAATTCAGATCCATACCAGCTATGGCCTAAAACATCACAGCACTAACCAAGGGTTTCACAGAGCTGTCCTTGTTGGAAAAGACCTCCAAGATCCCTCCTTCAGGTTGCTCTGGCAGTTCACAGAATATTACAGGCTGGAAAGAACCTTCAAAGCTCATCCAGTCCAACCCCACTGCAGAGCAGGGTCACCTAGACCAGATCACACAGGAACACATCCAGGCAGGCTTTGAATATCTCCAGAGAGGGAGACTTCATGACCCCCCATGGCAGCCTGTTTCAGTGTTCTGTCACCCTCACAGGGTAAAAATCCCTCCTCATGTTTACATGAAACTTCCTGTGCCTCAGCTTCCACACAGTGCCCCTTGTCCTGGCATCGGGCACCAGTGAGCAGAGCTTGGCTCCAGCCTCCTGGCACTCACCCTTTCTGCAACACAAGGATGCCAGTCCTGTGGCTTGCCCCAGCAGAACAGCTACAACTCCTGTGCCCTGAGAAGACAGACCTCACCATCAGACCAGGCTTCAGTGTTCCTTCTTATTATAAACAGGGAACAACCCCCAGGTTGCTTGTGACAGTCCCAAACCTGTCTATGTGTGCTTGTGTGTCATGGCCACTCCCTTCAGCAAACCACATGTGGAGGAGACGTTGTTATACTCACCTATAATGACACCCACTACAATGGGCAGCAAAATAAGGACATATAAATAGATGTGTGATGACGTGGGTTTGACTTCATGCTCAAAGTTTCCTAATTTGACCTGTACAAAAGAAAAAAAAACATCTGTGTTAAAAGAGACCATGTAGCAGAGCAGTGCTTAACGTGACATTTAGCGGAGAGATGGTTGTGGCCGTTTGAGTTAGATTCCTACCTCAGA
>VWZE01023874.1:0-11024 GCA_013396675.1 Eubucco bourcierii
ATTCTATGATTTCCAGAGAGCTGCTTTCAAGACTCACTGGACAGGTATGGCTCAAATCAATTGCACAGGCACTCAACTGACATGTGCCAGGGCACCTGAGGCAGTGGCACGAGGCTGGCATACGTGATACAAAAATATGGGAGCCCCAAGCTGAGCCAGCAGCAGCTGAGACCCAGGTGTGGTGCTCCAGGGACACATCAAACAGCACAGGGACCTCTGGTGGGGAACAACCAAATTGAGGTTGACCATCTCACAACTACCTGCAGTCAGGTAGCATGTGCAAAGAACTTAGCTCCTCACCAAGTGGTTTTAAGAGAGCAGCCTTTGGTATCTAACCTGTTACTTGAGCACATCTGAACTGAGAGAGTTGGAGCTCTTTAGCGTGGACAGAAGGCTCCAAGGTGACCTTATTGTGGCCTTTTAGTATCTGAAGGGGGCTACAGGAAAGCTGGGGAGGGACTTTTTAGACTGTCAGATAGTGAAAGGACTGGGGGGAATGGAACCAAGTTAGAAATGGGGAGATTCAGATTGGATGTTAGGAAGAAGTTTTTCAGCATGAGGGTAGTGAGAGCCTGGCAGGGGTTGCCCAGGAAGGTGGTGGAAGCCTCATCCCTGGAAGTGTTTAAGGTCAGGCTGGGTGAGGCTGTGGCCAGCCTGATATAGTGTGAGGTGTCCCTGCCCATGGCAGGGAGGTTGGAATTGGCTGATCCTTGTGGTGCCTTCCAACCCTGCCTGATTCTATGATTCTATGACTATTATTCTATGATTCTACAACTCTATGATTCTATAATTCTGATTCTGTGATTCTCTGAAAGTCACCAAATCGTAGGTTGAAGCAGGCATAGAATCATAGAATGGGAAGGTTGGAAGGGACCTCAAGGATCATCCAGTTCCAGACCCCTGCCATAGGCAGGGACACCTCCCACTAGCACAGCTCACTCAAGGCCTCCTCCAACCTGGCCTTGAACACCTCCAGGGAGGGAGCAGCCACAACCTCCCTGGGCAACCTGTGCCAGTGTCTCACCACCCTCACTGCAAACAACTTCCTCCTAACATCCACTTTCAATCTCCCCTCTGCCAGTTCAAACCCATTGCCCCTTGTCCTGGCATTGCAAACCCTTGTCAATAGTCCCTCCCCAGCCTTCCTGTAGGCCTCTTCAGATCCTGGAAGGCTACTCTAAGGTATTTTCCAGTGGTTTCTGCAGCTGTTTTCCACTCATTATGAAGTATATATGAATAAGACATGCACCAAAGAAATGCCTTCTCTCAACTACTCCACATGCAGGTGGGTACCAGTTTCCACCAAATCCATGCTTTATTACACAGCAGAACATAAAAGGATCAAACCAGAGAAAACTTGCCCCAGTCATGTCCCAACCCTGCAGCTGGGACACCTGCTCTGTGTCCCTGCATCCCTTCTAGTAACAAAACTCATTCTTGCAGGCCCTGAAATAAAAACTGCTCTTGCCATGACAATCCATCTGGGTTTTTTTTTTTTCCTTTTTCAGTCAGATGCAAACAAACAAAACCCAAACCAAACACAAACGACAACAATAAGAAAAGAAAACGAAGAAACCAAAATGAATTTCTTCTGAAATAAGTAACTCAGTTTCAAGCATTACTAAGGGTGAAAGGTGAAATTATATAAATAACAGTATCACAGGATCACAGTCTCACAGTATCATCAAGGTTGGAAGAGACCTCAAAGCTCATCAAGTCCAACCCATTACCACAGACCTCAAGACCAGACCATGGCACCAAGTGCCACGTCCAAACCTGCCTTGAACACCTCCNCAGGCAACAACTTTCTCCTCACCTCCAGCCTAAACTTCCCCTGGCACAGCTTGAGACTGTGTCCTCTTGTTCTGCTGCTGCTTGCCTGAGAGAAGAAAGCAACTTCCTCCTGGCTACAAGCACCCTTCAGGTAGCTGGAGACAGCAAGAAGGTCTCCCCTGAGCCTCCTCTTCTCCAGGCTAACCAATCCCAGCTCCCTCAGCCTCTCTCCATAGGGCTGTGCTCCAGGCCTCTCCCCAGCCTCGTTGCCCTTCTCTGGACACACTCAAGCACCTCAATGTCCTTCTTCAATGGAGGGGCCCAGAACTGGACACAGGACTCAAGGTGTGGCCTAAGCAGTGCAGAGTGCAGGGGGAGAAAGAGCTCCCTGCTCCTGCTGGCCACACTATTGCTGCTGCAGGCCAAGATGCCATTGGCCTTCTTGGCCACCTGGGCACACTGCTGGCTCATGTTCAGGCAGGTGTCAATCAGCACCCCCAGATCCCTTTCTGTTTGTCTGCTCTCCAGCCACTCTGACACCAGCATGAAACCTTCAGTTGTCCTCAGCTTATTTCTCAGCAGCCAGACCTCATGATACAAAACAAAGAAAACCAATAAAGCAAGCGAGAAAACAAACAAACAACCCCCCCCCAAAAAAAAACCAAACCCAAATCCTAATTTCTTCTGAAACAAATAACTTAGTTTCAGAGGTTTTTAAGAAAGTGAAAGGCATTTTTAAGGGAGAAAAGTGAAATGATGTAAATTCCTCATCATGAAACCTTCAGTTGTCCTCAGCTTATTGCTCAGCAGCCAGACCTCATGATCCAAAACAAAGAGAAATCATTCACACAAGCCCTTTAAAATGAGACTAAATTAAATTAACTTTTGATTACATTAAATTGATGCATCTTCTAAAAATGGAAATGAAATGAAATAAAGGAAAGCATAAATTTGACCACAATTGCAGGCAAGTTGGTGGTGGTGAACATGGCTTCCAAAGATGTTTGGGAGTCATATATCTGCAAAGACTTCAGATTCAAATCTATGCCAGAGCAACAAGCTCTGACCATGGGAAGGCTCACTCAAGGTCCAATCTGCTCAAGACAGTCTCTTAAATATGAAGATGATTCTATGATTCTATGATTCTATGAGAAAGAACAGAAGCAGGAGGAGGAAGCTGCAACCCTACCATGGTGTGTTCTCCTTCCAAAAGTTGACAATTCCTACCCATGCTCCCCAAAAAGTTTCACCTTGGCTTTTTTGGGGAAGGGAAAAGGTTCTCCTGACAGACAATGCTGCCAGAAGATAATGCCAGCTCTGAAGAACTGGCTAGAGGGCTGGGCCCAGAGATTGCTGGTGAATGGTGCCACATCCAGTGGCAACACTGACCAGTGGTGTGCCCCAAGGATGAGTGCTGGGCCCAAGCCTGTTTGATTTCTTCATTGATGATCTGGAGGAGGGGATTGAGTCCTCCATCAGGGAGTTTGCAGATGACACCAAGTTGGGAGCAGGTGCGGAGTTGTTAGAGGGCAGGAGGGCTCTGCAGAGGGACAGATGGGCACAGTCCTATGCCAGGAGTTTTAACAAGTCCAAGTGCCAGGTTCTACACTTTGGCCACAACAACCCCAAGCAGTGCTACAGGAAGGGGACAGAGTGGCTGGAGAGCAGCCAGGCAGAGAGGGACCTGGGGGTGCTGGGAGAGAGTAGCTGAAGATGAGGCAGTAGAGTGCCCAGGTGGGCAGCAGAGCAAATGGCATCCTGGCCTGGATCAGGAGCAGTGTGGCCAGCAGGAGCAGGGAGGTTATTGTGCCCCTGTGCTCAGCACTGNACCTGAAGGGAGGTTGTAGCCAGCTGGGGTTGGGCTCTGCTGCCAGGCACCCAGGGACAGAACAAGGGGACACAGCCTCACAGGGCAGGTTCAGGCTGGATGTTAGGAGGAAGTTGTTGCCAGAGAGAGTGATTGGCATTGGAATGGGCTGCCCAGGGAGGTGGTGGAGTCCCCATCCCTGGAGATGTTTAAGAGGAGGCTGCATGAGGCACTTAGTGCCATGGGTTAGTTAATTAGAAGGCTTGGGTGACAGGTTGGACTGGATGATCTCAAAGGTCTTTTCCAACCTGCTCAATTCTGTGATCTCACCTCTGCACACTGCAAACCTCCATGAGGGTATCTGCTGTACAACAGAAGGCTTCTGCTTCAAGACACTCTGACAAACTAAAGGTGCTCCAGTGGCAGCACATCCATCCAAATAAGATTTCTGAGCCTGCTGCCACACCTTTGCCTGACACCATTCCCACAGCAGCCATGACTAAATTTATTTAGCAGTTATTGCTACATAAGTAGGTCTTGCATTCCACACATAAGTGACCAACCAGCCCCAAGCCTTTTGGACCTTGGTGCATTAAGGCACATTTCCTGCCTAGCTGCCTTTGCATGTGACAAGACAAAAATAAAACCCCAGGCCTCTTGTAAACTTTAATCACCATATTAACACCCAGGAGAAAAGCTTTGGGAGATCCCAATCTTGCTTAAGAGGGTTCAGCTGTAGATACTAACAAGATGTTCTGCCCCTGCTGATTGCTGCCTATCCAAAATTAGCTCTCAGAGGAGCCTTTGCCACAGTGTCTGGCAAAGTGGGAGCTGGACCTGCTTTCAAGAGCTTTTGACATTCTCAGGACCTTGGCTCTTCCAGGAATGCAGGACACCACCTTCTGCAGAGAGAATGCAGGAGAGCTGTTACTGGAGGAGGGAAGGATGAGGCAACCATCATTTTGTTGCTTTCCTGATGTATTCACAGGACTGTTTGCCTTTTGGTCTCACCTTAATGCTTTTCAAGGCTAATTGGTTGAGGACCTGTAGTAGATCCAACAGGTCTTGGACACAATAGGTCCAATACTAACCAGTTTGTTTGCCTTTTGGCCTCAGCTTAATAGTGGGTTCCAGCTCAACAGGATTAGTGAAGGACATGAAACTGCTGGAGCGGGTCCAGAGGAGGCCACCAAGATGGTCGAGGGCTGCAGCAGCTCTGCTGTGAGGACAGGTTGAGAGAGTTGGGGTTCTGCAGCCTGCACAAGAGAAGGCTTCCAGGAGACCTTAGAGTGGCATTCCAGGATCTGAAAAGGGTTACAGGAGGGCTGGGGAGGGACTACTGACAAGGTCTTGCAATGCCAGGACAAGGGGAATGGGTTTGAACTGGCAGAGGGGAGATTTAGACTGGATGTTAGGAGGAAGTTGTTTGCAGTGAGAGTGGTGAGACACTGGCACAGGTTGCCCAGGGAGGTTGTGAAGCACAGAATCACAGAACATGATCTTTGATCTTTGATCACATTCTGTGCTTCTGTCATCCACAACCTCCCTGAAGGTGTTCAAGGCCAGCTTGGATGAGATCTTGAACAACCTTTTCTAGTGGGAGGTGTCCCTGCCTATGGCAGGGGGTTGGAACTGGCTGAGCTTTGAGCTCCCCTCCAACCTAACCCATTCTATGAGTCTATGATTCTCGATGCATTTCCAGTACTGCACTGGCCATAAGGGCATATTGCTGGCTCACAGTCATCCTGTTGCCCACCAGGAATTCCAGATCCTTGTTTTCCAGCAGGTCAATCCATAAGCTGGGGTTACTCCTCCCTTGATGGAGTACCCTACACTTGCCCTTGCTTAATTTCATCAGGTTACTTTCTGCTCATATTGTCCCAGTATTCACAGGATAGGGGGAAAAAAACCAAAAACCAACCAAAAAGCCAATATATTAATCATTTGTGCTTTCCTGAGGGGGGGAAATAATAAAATAAATAATACCTGATGTAAAAACCTTAGGTTAAGAAAGCAGCCTCCAAAATAAATTCCCTGCAGAAACAACAGCTCTTCAGTCAAAGCAGAGCCAAAAGGAAAGAAAAAACCAACCCACCCCCCAAAAAAACAACCCATATGTCTTTCATATACAAAAAAATCTTGTCTAAATTAGTTTAGATGGTAATTCAAATTCCTGCTAAGGCCAAGGCTTACAGTTGCTAAGCTCTGAAAAGCTGTAAAAACAAATTACATTTTGAGGATTTCTTCAAGCTTCTCCTTTGGACAAATTCAGGCTGCAGTAGCTGTTGGTTTAATTCTGCTTGGGGGATGTGCTGATGGCAGGTTATTTATTAGCTGTAACCATTTTTTCACTGCTTCTGATGGTAACTTGAGCTGGTAGGATGCTAGAAAGTTGGGGGGTTGATGGGGTTTACTTACACAAAAATCCCTTTCTTTTTTTTTTTTTTTTTGCCAAAACTTAACATATTTCACCACTTTAATCACCAGANCACATCCAGACAGGGCTGGAAAGGCTCCAGAGAAGGAGGCTCCACAACCTCTCTGGGTAGCCTGTGCCAGGGCTCTGGGACCCTTACAGCAAAGAATTTTTTCCTCATGCTGAGGTGGAACTTCCTATGATGCAGTTTCCACTCCTTGCCCCTTGTCCTATCACAGGACACAACTGAGAAGAGTTTGTCCCCTCCCTCTTGACCCCCAGCCCTCNCCATAAATTTCATTTGGAAAAGGAAATGAAGCTTCTAGCCTTAAAAGGATCATGGGGATTCAGAAATCCACTATGAAACCTGGTAGCAGATCAGAATACCTCACTGCTGTTGGTGGGGAAAGGTATGGGGAAGGGTTTTTTTACCTTTCTTTTGAAGTTTGGGTTTTTTTTTTTTTTTTTTTTTTTGCCAAAACTTAACATATTTCACCACTTTAATCACCAGAAGAGGTCTGATTGGTTTGGGTCAGCTCTTGTTTTGGTATTGTCAAAACACTGATGTTAGTGAACAGTCTATTTATTGCTGCATTATAGGATCATAGGATGTTAGGGGTTAGAAGGGACCTCTGAAGAGCTTCCAGTTCAACCCCACTGCCAGAGCAGGAGCAGAGAATCCAGCACAGGTCACACAGGAACACATCCAGACAGGGCTGGAAAGGCTCCAGAGAAGGAGGCTCCACAACCTCTCTGGGTAGCCTGTGCCAGGGCTCTGGGACCCTTCCACTCAAGAAGTTCTTCCTCATNCCTTACAGCAAAGAATTTTTTCCTCATGCTGAGGTGGAACTTCCTATGATGCAGTTTCCACTCCTTGCCCCTTGTCCTATCACAGGACACAACTGAGAAGAGTTTGTCCCCTCCCTCTTGACCCCCAGCCCTCAGATATTTACAAGCATTTACTAGATCTCCTCTAAGTCTTCACCAGACCAAACAGCCCCAGGTCCCTCAGCCTTTCCTCATCAGGCAGTGCTGCAGTCCCTTCAGCATCCTTGCAGCTCTCTGTTAGACTCTCTCCAGTAGATCCCTGTCCCTCTTGAACTGAGGACAGGTCCCTCAGCCTTTCCTCATCAGGCAGTGCTGCAGTCCCTTCAGCATCCTTGCAGCTCTCTGTTGGACTCTCTCCAGCAAATCCCTGTCCCTCCTGAACTGGATGCAATATTCCAGGTGGGGACTCACTAGGGCAGAGTAGAGGGGGAGAAGAACCTCCCTGGATCTACTGGGCACACTCCTCTTAATGCACTCCAGGACCCCATTGGCCTTCTTGGCCATGAGGGCACATTGCTGCCCTGTGCAGCACTTGCTGCCCCCCAGCACTCCCAAGTTATTTTATATGTTTTCTATATATGTTGCATACTACATCAGCAAAGCACAACCTGAGCCTAAAATGAGCAGAACATCAATGCCAAAATCAATGAGAGAAATCACAGCAACATCCAGGTTGACAAATCCCCTCAGCATCACCAAGTCCCACTGATATCCCTGCTCTACAAGGTGCAGCCCAAACCACATCCCCCAAGAACCACATCCAAAAGACTTTTAAACACACTCAGGGTTGAGGACTCCAGCACCTCCCTGGGAAGCTCATTCCAGTGCCTGACCACTCTCAGTGGGAAAAAAATTTCCTAGTATCTAGTCTTGGCCTCCCAATGCCTCTCACCTTTCTGCTATTCCAAGTGAGGAATCTCAACTCTTGTCAACTGCAGGGCAGTTTATTTCATGCTTCCCCAGGAGAAGTTTCATAGAATCATGGAGTGGTAAGGTTGGAAGGGACCTCAAGGATCAGCCAGTTCCAAACCCCTGCCATAGGCAGGGACACCTCCCACTAGCACAGCTCACTCAAGGCCTCCTCCAACCTGGCCTTGAACACCTCCAGGCAGGGAGCAGCCACAACCTCCCTGGGCAACCTGTGCCAGTGTCTCACCACCCTCACTGCAAACAACTTCCTCCTAACATCCAGTCTACATCTCCCCTCTGCCACTTCAAACCCATTGCCCCTTGTCCTGGCATTGCAAGCCCTTGTCAATAGTCCCTCCCCAGCCTTCCTGGAGCCCCCTTCAGATCCTGGAAGGCTACTCTAAGGTCTCCTGGAAGCCTTCTCTTCTCCAGGCTGCAGAGCCCCAACTCTCTCAGCCTGTCCTCACAGCAGAGCTGCTGCAGCCCTCTGAGCATCCTCGTGGCCTCCTCTGGACTGGCTCCAACACTTCCATGTCCTTCCTGTGCTGGAGGCTCCAGAACTGCACACAGGACTGCAGGTGGAGTCTGAGGAGAGCAGAGCAAAGGGGCAGAATCCCCTCCCTTGCCCTGCTGCCCACACTGCTCTTGCTGCAGCCCAGGACTCGGATGGCTCCTGCAGACCACTGTGCTCTGTGACAGGAGTGGAAATGTGCTCCTTTGGAGCTCTTAAAACAAAACCAAAACAAGAATCACATCCTCTCACTCCAGGTTTTAAATTTTTCCTGTTTCTTTTCACTCCATACCATTAATATATGTGTGTATATATATATACATATATATATATATATAATTTTTTTAAAAAACCCTTTGTGGTAACCCTTGCTTGGTCTTGGTATATTTTTCCATATGAAGCTTTCTTTTTATGTGGCCCATTCTGTAAATAAATCCCTCCAAAATAGACTTTGCTCTGGTACGAAAAATGAAGCTTTCAGACATGTGCTTCTTATAACTCTTATAAAAATTAATGAAACACTCATTCTTAACACAGTGGCTCCAGCTCAGCTTTGAAAATATTCCCTTGAAAACACTAAGCTAAAAGAAATGGTATTGCTGCTAATGTAAAAGATTCATTTGAAAGGCTTTGCCATTTCCATCCAGCTCGTTCAGCCTCTGGCACATCCACTTTGGTAGGGGTAAGCCAGCTTGTCTTAGAAATAATAAACCACTTTGCAAATCCACACTGGGACATTCTGTGTTTTGATTGCAGGGGTTGGCTTTGGGTGTAATTGAAGGGACAGAGCTACTTAAACATTGAGATTGTGGAACAGGAAGGCCAAAAAAAAAAAGGCACAAAAAAAAAAAAAAAAAAAATTTTTCTTTTCTAGTTGATTGTGTCTCACATTTCCAAAATCCTGACAATTTACTCCCATGGAGGCTGCAGTCCCCACTCAAATGGCTGCAATTATGGAAAGTGATTCTAGACTGCTGCTAGTCCCAGCCTGTGGTCAAGATTCGGTGCAGGCAGAACCACACACAGCTTCCACTCAGCCTGCAGCTGGACAGTCCTTGCCAGGACCAGGTCAAGATTTGGTGCAGGCAGGCAGAACCACACACAGCTTCCACTCAGCCTGCAGCTGGACAGTCCTTGCCAGGACCAGGTCAAGATTCGGTGCAGGCAGAACCACACACAGCTTCCACTCAGCCTGCCGCTGGACAGTCCTTGCCAGGACCAGGTCAAGATTTGGTGCAGGCAGGCAGAACCACATAGAGCTCCCACTCAGAACAGCCTGCAGCTGGCCAGTCCTTGCCAGGACCAGGTCAAGATTTGGTGCAGGCAGGTAGAACCACATAGAGCTCCCACTCAGAACAGCCTGCAGCTGGCCAGTCCTTGCCAGGACTAGGTCAAGATTTGGTGCAGGCAGTCAGAACCACACACAGCTTCCACTTAGCCTGCAGCTGGCCAGTTCTTGCCTGCACCAGGCCAAGATTTGGTGCAGGCAGTCAGAACAACACACAACTTCCACTCAGAACAGCCTGCAGCTGGCCAGCACTTGCCAGGACCAGGTCAAGATTTGCTGCAGGCCACCACCATTTGCTTTCACCTGGAGTCATAGAATCATAGAATGGTAAGGTTGGAAGGGACCTCAAGGATCAGCTAGTTCCAACCCCCTGCCATAGGCAGGGACACCTCCCACTAGTACAGCTCACTCAAGGCCTCCTCCAACCTCACCTTCAACACCTACAGGGAGGGAGCAGCCACAACATCCCTGGGCAACCTGTGCCAGTGTCTCACCACCCTCACTGCAAACAACTTCCTCCTAACATCCAGTCTAAATCTTCGCTCTGCCACTTCAAACCCATTCCCCTTGTCCTGGCATTGCAAGACCTTGTCAACAGTCCCTCCCCAGCCTTCCTGGAGCCCCCTTCAGATCCTGGAAGTCCACTCCAAGGTCTCCTGGAAGCCTTCTCTTCTGCAGGTTGCAGAGCCCAAACTCTCTCAGCCTGTCCTCACAGCAGAGCTGCTGCAGCCCTCGACCATCTTGGTGGCCTCCTCTGGACCCGCTCCAACACTTCCATGTCCTTCCTGTGTTGGGGACTCCAGAACTGCACACAGGACTCCAGATGGAGTCATTAAGAAAGACCAAAGTCTTTCAGATCAGATGGACAAATCCTCCCCAAAGGGAGAGCAAAAAAAACCCAAGACTATTTGCCAAGCTGAGTGGTATAAAAATGGTATAAAGCTGTAGCTTTTTTGCACTGGAACCAACATTTCCAGCCATTCCAAATCCTTGCTGGGTGGGGCATTAACCCACTTAGAAGCAGTACCCTGCATCAACGTTCAGGAGAATTTCTTCTTGATAAATCACTTAGGACATTTCTCAAATCAATCAAAGCCTCTTGTAATGGGAATATTCCATAACAAAACTTGTCAGAGCTTGTAAAAAGGGATATCCATTTCCCTGCTGGATAGATCACATCGATAAAGAAATCACTTATCACTGGAGAAGGAGACAGCATTTTTTTTCAGAGTGGCTGGGATTCTGGAGGAGGTGGCAGGGGGGGAGTTGAGGAGAGGCAGAGGTTATGGTTAATCTTATAAGATTAGGACCACTGTTTGCAACTTATCCTTTGAATGATGTATTATGTTGTCCGGTGAAGCAAATCTACTGTGGCTTTCATCAGCTTCTCTTTTAGTACTAACAGCAGCAAAGATAAAACTCTCCAGTTTTGTAAAGGGAAACAAACCCCCAACATTTAAAAATGAGAGGGAAGGGGAAGGGGAAGGGGAAG
>VWZE01023875.1:1489-12761 GCA_013396675.1 Eubucco bourcierii
TCTGCTCTTGTCAGACCCCACCTGGAGTACTGTGTGCAGTTCCGGAGCCCCCAGCACAGGAAGGACAGGGAAGTGTTGGAGTGGCTCCAGAGGAGGGCCACAAAGATGCTCAGAGGGCTGGAGCAGCGCTCCTATGAAGACAGGCTGAGAGAGTTGGGGCTCTTCAGCCTGGAGAAGAGAAGGCTTTGAGGAGACCTTGTGGTAACCTTCCAGTATCTGAATGGGGCCTACCGAAAGGCTGGTGAGGGACTATTGACAAGGGCTTATAATGATAGGACGAATGGCAATGGGTTTAAACTGGCAGAGGGGAGATTTAGACTGTGTACTAGTGGGAGGTTGGAACTAGATGATCCTTGAGGTCCCTTCCAACCTTACCATTCTGTGATTCTATGTGATGCATTTCCCTAGTGCTGGTGTAGACTCATACTTAACATGAATATAAAGTTTGTCGAAGAGGTTTGTACCTGAGTAGAGATCACAATATGCAATACCAATATCTAGAATTGCAGTGGTACCATGGTGTTAATGTATTGGTCATAATTTTCACCTTGTTTTGAAAGCAGTCCAATTCTGTCATCTTAAAGTCCAGAAAACTTTCTCTCTATGTTTTTTTGTTGTTGTTTTTTTGTTTTCGTTTCTGGGTTTTTTTGCAATATTGTACTCTTACAACCTCTTATTGATCTACCAGATATTTTATCATAATTAGCACTTTCCCTGTAAATACTGTGGATAAGAAGAACAATAACTTTACAAGAAATGTATGAAATGCATTTACTTTCAGAATTGCCTAGGTTTTTCTTTATGTTGAGTTGTTAATAAGTTCCAAATAATTTATAATAATATATTTTTAACCCGTAACTGGAAGAAGAAAAAGTTAGCAAGACAGAACTTACAGTTGTAATTAAGTCATATCTCTTTCTGCTGTTGGTATACTAGTTTCTGTTTTATTTTCTTTTGGTGTTTGTTGCATATATGTTTATGTTCTCTTTTGAAAGAAGGTTGTTCATGTATTTTGCATTATAGGCATTAAGAAGAAAAAACAGTGACTAAAAGTAATCTTTTCTGCTGAAAACAGGTTTTAAATACAATTGTAGCACTAAGTTTCAAAAGCTTTTGGATTTATTGTTGTCTGAATTTAAAAGGAAGTTAGCATATTTTCTCTGTGTGCATGCTGATATAAATAAGACCTAGCTAAAGAAATGGAAAAAATAATTAGGTACTTAACTTGTCTCCTGTCTTTGCCAGGATGAGTTTCACTCACGACTGCGATTTAATCGAAGAGGGCTTGTTGCTATGGCAAATGCTGGTCCACATGATAACGGGAGCCAGTTTTTCTTTACGTTGGGACGTGCAGATGAACTTAATAACAAACACACAATCTTTGGAAAGGTCTGCTGCATGAACTCCAGTTCCATTTTGACAAAAACTCTTATAAGTTTCTCTGTGTTAAAAGGCTATTTGAGTAATGTTTGCTACTGTGTACAGTTGAATTTTATTATATTGTATATTATATTTATTTATTTATTATATGTCTGTGTTCTCCTTGCTTCCCATTACTAGTAGAAATGTTTTTATGATTGTTCCCATAGTTATGTACATTGTAATTATTCTTCTGAATTTTACTTTCATATTGTGCATCCTTTGAATAATCTTACTAACACTGTTATTCCTCTTATTAATCAGTTCATCTAAGGCTAGTGATGTGCTAGGTCACTGTAAGTGACTTAGTCTCCTTTATAAGTCTCCTTATAAATTCTAATTACCCAAGAAGAATTGGGGAAATGCAAAATTTAAGATTAATTACCATTTTCGTTATTTACTTGGAAAAAAAAAATCAGGTATTTTAAAATTTTCCTGTTTCACATCTCACAGTAAGAATTTTTCATTTTCCTCTCCATACCGTCTCAAAAATACAGGTTTAAATACCTTTGTTCCTTCAACCTTTGCTGTTAAACTTTTAAAAAGCCCAAATTCTTTGTACACTTCACTTGCTGCCTTTTAGAAGTCTTACATGGTTATAGTATTTCCTGTATAATTTGTAATTTGAAAAATATTTACATAATACTTCCCTTGTGTTTTGCATAATAATGAACAAAAATTACAAAGCAAGGCTTTCTAACCTCTTTAAAATTCAACAGGTTACAGGGGATACAATATATAACATGCTGCGCCTGGCTGAAGTAGAAGTTGACAAAGAAGAGAGGCCTCTCAGTCCACACAAAATAAGAAGTAGCGAAGTATGTTCTGGTTTGAAGTTTGACATTTTTAATATTCTTTTGTTCATTCTGCTCTAGTATGTCATTTTAAAATAAAAGTATTGAATAATTTAATTCTAGCAACAGGTATTAAAGGTGTGTCTGAAATACTGCTTTTTTAACAGGTTTTGTTTAATCCTTTTGATGACATTGTTCCAAGACCAAATAGAAAACTGAAGAAGGACAAACCGGAAGAAGAAACCAAAAAATCGAAAGTAAAAGGCACAAAGTAAATATATGCAACATACATGGTTGTTATTTTTCTTTCACTTTTAATTTGGAGCTTAGTAGTTTCTTATTTCTGCTTTTGAAACAGAAGGCTATATCAAAATGCACAGAGGAATATTTTCTAATCTTAGCAAAACCTCAGTTTCTGAAGAGTTCTGAAGAGTTTCTAGTTGCTCTCAGAGGTTCCTGTGCGTCATCTGGATTGCAGTGGGTTCATACCTGTTGTTGCAAGAAAGCTAAAAGGTAGCATAAGCCTTTCCCACAGGCAAGAATGTGCAGTCATTCTTTTGGACCAAGGTGATGTTGAAGTTAAAACTTACTAGGAAGTAGTTCATAGCTTAGTTGTTCAGTGGTTTTTTAATTTTACCAGCTACCACTTCTTTTCCACTAAATACTTAGTGGAAGCCATGGGAACATGGGAAATTTCAGTTTCTGTAAATGAAATGCAGTAGTCATAAGCATGCACTGAAAAGTAATAGGAAATCTAAAGTGTGTGTATATTGACAGTTGTGTTGAACAGAAATCTAGTATGTGCTGACTGACTGGTTCCAAGATCGTGCAAGTAATTAATTTTTAATATTAAACTTTGAAGATTTTTATTTCCTTTCATTACATTCTGTGAATGTGTGTATTTGATGCCTTTCTGAGGCACCAAACCTTGAAATTTTTGTTTGGTACATAGCATGCTGCTCTGTTTGGAAAAAAAGGGGGAAAAAACCCCACAACAAAAAAACCCAACCTGAATAAAATACAACTGCTTTATTTTCAAAGCTCTTAGCATTTAAGAGTCTGTGAAAGTTAATCAAGGCATAATTTCTTAAATTCCACCTTACAGTCTTCTGAATGATGCTTACCATCCTGGTAGTTTTGACAGAGAAATAGGATAGGACGCGTGGCTCTAAATATTCATAGTCTATTGCAAAACAGCGTGTTGCAGTTATTTGGAATTTGTGCATTTAGCAGGACAAAAAGTTGTTATAAAACATGGCATACAGTTTGGAAGTAGTATGCTTTAAAGTTGATAGAATGTTAATAAGACATTATTTAGAGTTTTAATAGAAAATGTGTTTTCTCTCGAAGAAATTTTAACCTGCTGTCCTTTGGGGAAGAAGCCGAAGAAGAAGAGGAGGAAGTCAGTAGAGTTAGTCAGGTATTGTACAAAACTATCCCAATTTTTCTGTTCAACTGTAAAATATCTTTTGTGTATGTATGCTTTAAAGTTCTTAATCTTGTTCTTGTGTTTGAGTTTTGAACAATAATACTAGAAATTAATTTAGTTTTAATGGTTCTACTGTTTTAACGTACTGAAAACAACTAGGAGTTTAGCTTTTCTAGCTTTGGAAGTGCCTTGAGTTACTCTCTGATATTTTTACATTTCCATAAAGATCAGTTTCATAGCAGATCCATGTATTCTGTTTTAAAATTTGTGGAAGCAACAGGTACTTTATTCACCTCATATGAGTGTGATTTGATGACAGAATACTTGAGATTTGAAGTAGATCAATTTGTTCACTGCCAGTGCATTGTTAGCTCCATTTTCTTACATATATCCATTCTGTGTGCAAAATGAAGTGGGATTACTGAAGTGGGGTTACTAAGTGGGAAATAGTGCATTACTATGATCAAATATTGCACAATGAAGGTTACATAGGAAGTCTTCAACGTAGGATTTCCTTTCCTGACTTTGCCACAAGTCGTGATTCTTATTTCTGCTGCTGAGCAGTTATTTGTCTAGAGCCCTGGGCTTTCATAATTATTTGTATGGTTCAGATACCTACCTGCTTCAGTGAGTGATCAGACTCTGTGGTACTGAGTTCTGTACAAAGTAAGTGGAAAAAGTGGTCCTCAGGATTTAATTAAAATATGAGAGACAATTGTAAATAATCTTGAGTGACATTACGATGAGATGGTATCAGTCAGAGTGATAGCAGGGGTTTATCACAACAGTAATTTTGACTATTTTTCTTTACTGTTTCACTTCAGCAGTCAGGCTAGCTGTAGTTGTTTACCTTAGCATGTTCATAGAATCAACAGAACAACAGGAGTTCAAAGGGATCTCTGGAAATAATCATTGAGTCCATCCTCTGCTAATGCAAGTACACCTAGATCAGCTTGCATAAGAATATGTCCAGGTGGGTTTTGAAAATCTCTAGAGAAGGAGACTTCACAATGTCTCTGGGCAGCCTGTTCCAGTTCTCCATCACCGTCAAGAAAGTTTCTCCTTAAGTTCAACTGAAATATCCTGTGATTTTTCTCTTTTTTTTTCCCCCTTTCGTTTTCCCTGCTCTATATTTCCTATAGCTTGCTGCTGCAGTGGACACAATTAAATGTCTTAGTCGACTGAGGTTTTTAATCTCACTACAGCTCACTGTTGGGGTATCAACAATTAAGGGGTAAAAACCCTTTCACTTAATAAGTTCTTAAAATTAATTGATAAGAGGTAGTGACATCTGGCAAACATTTAAATGTCTTGCATGCATGGAACAAAGATGATCAAAGGACTGGAACATATCCCTTACGGAGACAGGCTGAGAGACTTCGGAATGTTCAACCTGGAGAAGAACAGGCTCAGGAGAAACCTTAGAGCAGCCTTCCAGTATCTAAATGGGGCTCCAGGACAACTGGAGAGGGGCTTTTTACAAGGGCTTGTAGTGACAGGACTGCATTTATCTCAGTTGCTCTGATGTTCTTTTTTCTCATTCAAGGTACTTGCTTTTCAGTTTAGTAGAAAGTGGAACTTTCCTTTTTTGACAAACTCAGTTTCAGCGTTGTAATGATGTCTTCAAGTCAGACTTAATTTCATTTACATATTTCTCTGACCAAATTCTGGGGGCTAATTGTAGCTGGGAAAATAACTAAATCAGCTGTTTATTAATGAAGAATTTCTATTCATTCTTTACAACAGAATGAAACCTTTTTTTTTTCCTCCCCAAACCTCATTGCTTGTTTCTTATATGTCTAGATCAGTACCTCTATGGTTCTGGATATTATCTGAATCTTTGTTACACTCTATTACATTGAAATAATTGAACTTAAGCACCAACTTGCATTCTGGTTTTGATATGAAAAATAGAAGGCCAGAGTTAATAATGGTATTCTTTGAAATATATAGATGCTTCTGTATGTATGAACTTTGTTTTTGATTGCTAGAGGCAGCAAGTCTTGCTTGTTACAGCATAAGAGGTTGATACTTTTAAAGACCGAGATTGAAAGTCTGGAAGTAGCTGAGGATTCCTTTAACAGATCTAGCAAAAGGGAATATTTTCTGTTAATATTTAGTGCAGTGAATCAGAGGCTAAAATTATCTAAAGAGTAAATTAAAACACCATTTGCAGGATGGAATTTCAATGGTATTTATTGGTTTCATGTGTACCTGTGAAAAATAAGAATCTTGTCTTAGTCACATTATATTAACCAAGTAAGTACCAAATATAACACCTCCCTAAGGCTTTTCTCCATTGACCCCATTATAAACAGTGTTCTCTGAACTCGTTCAACCTGCACTACACTTAGATTCAGTTAGGAGTTATGTTACGTTTCATTTTTCCTGTAATACAGCACCAGACTCTCAATCCAGAAACAAGGAGACCAAGAAGGATGACTGGGGGGATATTGACCATAGTAGCTTTAAAATCTGAAAAAAGGAGAGAGGGAGGCAAATATGAAAATAATTGTTCCTTGTTTCTTGTAATATGAAGGTTGAGGCACAAAGGTTAGTGGGCAAATAAATAGACAGTCTTTTACCTTCTCGTAACTTCAGTTATAGATATTTATGCTACAGACCGTGATGAAAATGAGATTAAATAGTTTCAAGAAGAGATCAAACAAGCAATTGGGAGCATTGGTGTCTTTTAAATGCTGCAGGTCAAATTGTGTCTTCTGTATCAGGAGCATCTCTAAACATGTTAAGGAGTATGAATCATAGAAGGAAAATTTGTGTACCCAAGAAGGTATAGGAGGCAGAGTGGGTGAGGCTTTTGTCAAGGAGTATCAAGAGCATATGGCTGGCTACACAGGTGAGTGTGAGGCATGAGGCAAGAGTAATTCCAGAACAGTCAGTGCATTTACTGACAGGGACATAATCCAACAGAGTATGGATGAAACAGGCAGAATTGGTTGCTAGTAGCAGGATGCATCAACAGTCCTTTACATGGCAAGCGATAACCAAACCAAGACCTACTATCTGTAGAGTCCAGTCAGGAGCAGCAAGAGATGGAACGCAGGACTGGACTGGTGATAGGTCTACAATATAAATACAACAGGCCCATCCAGAAGACAGGGCTAGACACTGGTACACCCTTGACATGTTTGGCAGTGAGTGGATTGTCAAACATAATTTAAAATGATGCTTTTGGTCAGAGTTGCTCCAGGTAAAAAATTCCGCAAGGCCACTAAAGTCTATTAGTGCACTCAGGGACTTGATGATGAGGCTACTATTGGTTGCTGCTTAGTGTTTCAACTGGAGTATTCAACATCCATACTGCTCATTTAACTGTCTCTGCTTGTTTGGAGCAGTTTGCAATGATGATATCATCTAGCTCCCACATACAAATTACTTGTTGAAGGAAGTAATTTTTAGTGTTGCTGAATATGTCAGTCCTTTTTTCTACATAATAAAAAGTTGAAATTGTATTTAAACGAGTAAATTTTATTATCCACACAACTGCTGTCTTTCTGAAAGGATTACAAAATACGACTGAATTGGAGAGATTTATGTCACAATACAGACTGCTTCTGTAACAGATATTTTCAGTCTGATTTCAATCTAAAATATAAATGTACTTTTTGGATTAACATGCAGAACGCTTTCTTACTGCAGTCTTTCTGTCTGAGGATCTTTTGTAGTTAGATTTGTTTGACTGCTTGCTTCACTAGACGATTCCTGCACGATGTGTTGCAGTTTAATTTATTTGGGCATTTTTTCTAGGGACCTAATTAATGTCCTACTAATTGAAAAGTACTGCATTGCACATGATAATTACTTGTCTTATGTCACTACTGGAAAATCATTTTTACCTCTTCAGTGGCTCAAGTATATATGTTCTAGACCATGTATCTTTATGCTGCATAGTAACTGTGAAGATTAAACCATCTCTTCAATATTTTTTTCCTTTTCCTTTTTTTTCCCCTCTTTCTTTAAAAGTTGGTGCATTGCTATTATAAAAATATTTTTAAATTTGTGGGGCCAGTTTGATGCTCCGATTTCTGGAATGCCTTCTGTATTCTTCAACTATTAAAGTGTGCATGTTGGTTAAGTTAACGTTGACCAAAAATGACGTGTTTTTCTCTTATTGTTATACTTTTTCACTATCTGTTCTCTCAAACACTGAAATTTTATGTATTTTTTTTAAATAGAGCATGAAAGGGAAAAGTAAAAGTAGTCATGATCTACTGAAAGATGATCCACAACTAAGCTCAGTTCCTGCTGTCAAAAGGTAAATATATGATTTCCAATTAACAAACAGATCTACATTCAGGATGTTATACCCAATTAGCATTATGTTTGTCTGTCACTCTAAGAAATTAAGAAAGATAATGCCATATCAGACCAAATGTTTCTCAGCTGTCACCAACAGTGGCCAGTTTCTGAACCTGGCTACTACTGGCATCATTTGATAAATTATGACTCTTAGGCTGGAAGAGACAGTGATTAGTCAGTCCATTTTTACTTTTCTTTACCACAGTCTCTTTAGGCCATCTCCTTTCTAACCTAAGCTTTTAAAGCCTACTCAACTTTTCTTCACACAAGTAATTGTTCTTGTTGCTCTTCCCAACTCTGGTTTTGTTCCAAAATACCTTTTTTTTTTTCTTTTTTTTCCCCCAAATCTAAACAGTGTTTTAAAAATTGATTTATGAATGTATGTATACTTGCATAAAGATGGTCTCTGTTTTGTTTACCATTTGTTAATACTTACACTTCAGGTTTTCTCTTTTAGCCAATGTTGAGTATTGAGCTAAGACAATTCCATTGAAATCTATCAACTCCCAAGAATTTGCTAGAATAGTTTGGGTTGAAAGTGACCTCTAAAGGTGATCTAGTCCAATGCCTTGCTATAAGCAGAGACATCTTCACCTAAATCAGATAGTTCAGAGACCAAACCATCCTGATCTTTAATGTTTCCAGGGATGGGGCATCTCTGAGCAACCTGTTCCAGCATTCCTTCACCCTCACTTCAAAAAACTTCATCTATCTAACCTGAATCTACCTCTTTTAAAGCCATTACTCCTTGTTTCAACACTACAGACCCTGCTAGGATGTCTGTCCTTTTCTTTACTGTAACCTACTTTTAAGTGCTGAAATGCCACAATAAGATGTCCCAAAAATTTTATCCAAGCTGAACAACCCTCTCTCAGCATTTGCTAGCAAGAGAGATGTTCCATCCCTCTGATTATTTTTGTAGCACTCCTTTTGAGCTGCACCAGGCAGAGGACTGCAGAGTTGCATGTAGTAGTACTCCAGGTGCGGTCTCACCAAAGCAGAGCAGAGGGGAAGAAACTCCTCCTTTGACTTGCTGGTCACACTTCTTATGATGCAGGCAAGGATAGGGTAGGCTTTCTTGCCTGTGAGCCCTCATTGCCAGCTCATGTCCAGTTTTTTATCCACCAGTACCTGTTAGTACCTCTTGGCAGGGCTGCTCTCAGTCTCTTCACCCTCAACCGTTATCAATACCATGAGTTGCACCATAGAACCTTACACTTGGGAACTGCTGAGGTTCTCATGAGCCCACTTCTTTAGTTTGTCCAGGTCCCTCTGTATGACATCTTGTCCCTCAGGCTTGTCACCAGCACCGCTCAGCATGGTATCATCTGCAGGCTTGAGGAGGATGCACTTGATCCCACTGCCTCTGTCATTGATGAAGATATTAAACAACACTGGTCCCAGTAGGGAACCTGAGTGATACATCATGATCAATGGCCGTCAGGCTAGAGCAACTTGTTCCACTATGTAGGCCTACTTTCCTCATGTGCATAGTTTTATCTACTTCAGATTTCACCTATCATTTTATTGTCTCATAATTCAATAATTCCTGCAATTCCTCAATCTGCTTTTGCCTTTACTATCTGCTACGGTTCTAGTGCTCCCGCCTACCTTCTTTTCCCCTCCAGGTTCTCCCTCCCCTCTTACCAAGAGATAAGACAGGGAGGGAAAAAAGGGGCAGGAATTTTTTTCTAATTGACTTACATAGAATATTTACCTGTACACTACAAAAGTTTTAGGTTACATCCATGTGTATATGAAACAGAAAGAAAGGGAAAAGGAAATCTCAGAAACAAGAGAAAGACACCAGTGTGCTCAGGAATGGAAAATGAGAGAGTGACCCAGAATCCCCTGTCCAGTTATAAAATGCTGTAGATTAATATTACCAAGGGCAGATCTTGCCTGACAAATTTAGTGGCTTTTTACGATGAAGTCACAGCGACAGTGGACAAGGGAAGGGCAACTGATGTCATCTACCTGGACCTAAGAAAGGCATTTGACTCTGTCCCACATGACATCCTGGTCACCAAACTGGAAAAACATGGACTTGATGGGTGGAGCACTGCTGGATAAGGAATTGACTGGATGGTCGCACCCAGAGAGTGGTGATCAAGGGCACAATGTCCACCTGGAGACCAGTGACAAGTGGTGTCCCTCAGGGGTCAGTGCTGGGACCAGTGCTGTTTAACATCTTTGTCAGTGACATGGACAGAGGAATGGAGTGCACCCTCAGCAAGTTTGCAGATGACACCAAGCTGTGTGGCACAGTCGACTTGCTAGAGGGCAAGGATGCTATCCAGAGGGACCTGGACAGGCTGCAGAGGTGGACCCAGGCCAACCTGATGAAATTCAATAAGGCCAAGTGTAAGGTCCTGCACCTGGGTAGGCACAATCCCAAGCACAAATACAGGCTGGGTGGTGAATGGCTGGAGAGCAGCCCTGAGGAAAAGGACCTTGGAGTCTGGGTTGATGAAAAGCTCAACATGAGCCTGCAGTGTGCACATGCAGCCCAGACAGCAACTGAGTGCTGGGCTGCATCAAGAGCAGTGTGGCCAGCAGGGCAAGGGAGGGGATTCTGCCCCTTTACTCTGCTCTCGTCAGACCCCACCTGGAGTACTGTGTGCAGTTCTGGAACCCTCAGCACAGGAAGGACATGGAAGTGTTGGAGCGGGTCCAGAGGAGGGCCACAAAGATGATCAGAGGGCTGGAGCAGCTCTCCTATGAGGACAGGCTGAGAGAGTTGGGGCTCTTCAGCCTGGAGAAGAGAAGGCTTCGAGGGGACCTGAGAGTAGCCTTCCAGTATCTGAAGGGGGCCTACAGGAAGGCTGGGGAGGGACTATTGACAAGGTCTTGCAATGACAGGACAAGGGGCAATGGGTTTGAACTGGCAGAGGGGAGATTTAGACTGGATGTTAGGAGGAAGTTGTTTGCAGTGAGGGTGGTGAGACACTGGCACAGGTTGCCCAGGGAGGTTGTGGCTGCTCCCTCCCTGGAGGTGTTCAAGGCCAGGTTGGATGAGGCCTTGAGTGAGCTGTACGAGTGGGAGGTGTCCCTGCCTATGGCAGGGGGTTGGAACTAGATGATCCTTGAGGTCCCTTCCAACCTTACCATTCTATGATTTGTGGTAATGAGGAATATCAGTCTTTTTTTCAAACCACCGCACTAAGTGGCTTAGTATTTACTAGCAAATATCTCAGTGATCTGGCTGTTTGCCTGGTTTGATACTGAGCCTGCTGAACAGCTCAGGCCCAAACCCTTCCTCTTCCACTGCAAGGAGTGATTGTGTCCTTCTGACTTGGTTGTTGTCTTT
>VWZE01023876.1:0-26709 GCA_013396675.1 Eubucco bourcierii
ATAATTGGAAAGGGGTGGGGCTTGGGAAAGGGGCAGATACCAGCAATAAGAACAGCACACACACATCCAAAGAAGCCATTGAGAATTTGCTAGTAAGCCCTTTTTTAAAGGACTAGATTTGTGGTCTTGATTACTGAATTTAGAATTCCATCTCATCTGGCAGTGAATGTCTTAGTGTATATTCTCGAAACAAAAGTATTTGCTCCCACTTACTAAAACATGTATTATCAAGACTCAGGAAAAAACCTCATATAAATCCTTTGAATGCCCTTAAACAATACTGTGTTTCTGCATTCTGAAAGCTTTCCATAAATCTTGTAACGATTTCCAAATCACCCAATCATTCCATGCCCATGTGAAACTCATACCTTCAGAGTCTGAATATTCTATTTAATATACATGTGGGTATTTTAAATTCATTTACCAAGCAATAAGGAAAGTAGTTGTGGTGAAAGTGTTGTGTATTCTGTGTTCTTTGTGAATTGTAAGTCATGGTGTCACGCAGCTTCCTGTCTCTCTTTTGGGTGTTGGAAATCATCAACTCCAGTGCCAAGTCACAGAATCACAAAATGGTAGAGTTGACAGCCACAATTTGGGAATCATCTAATTCAAACCCCAGCTAAAGCAGGATCACCTAGATTACTTTGCACCAGCTCAGTTTTGCAAGTCCCCAGAGAAAGAGAATCCACAAGCTCTCAGGGCAGACTGGTCCACTGTTGTGGCACCCTCAAAGCAGAGCAGTTTTTCCTTATGTTTATGTGGAGCTTCTTGTGTTCTAGTTTGTACCCATTGTCCCTTGGTTACTGAGTAATGGAACGTTCAAAGCATACAGAAAGAGCAGTCATAGGCACTATTGAATAATGAAATTTGTGAAAATGTTCCTTTTTATCAACATATTTGTAGTATTTACTTCAAATGAAATTGTCATTTTCAGCTCGTGTTACATCATACTGGTGGATAAAATTTGCAAGGGCGAGTTATTATCATGTAACATATTATATGCAATCAAGTGTACAAGCAGAAGGGACATGCTGATGAGAAGTCAGAAGTCTTGAGAAATGACTGTCATTGCTCATGAAACTGAGGTCATGTCTAGAGAGAGGCTTGGATTAATGATCTGTCACTTTCTGTAAACACACATTTCAAATACCATGAATTGTCCTCAGCTGCATGACAATTACTTCAAATGTTTGTTGTTATTATAGCTATAAATATCAATGAGTTGGTTAAAAAAAAAAATCTGCTCCTGAAATATGGACCTTTTTATTTGAACTATTAGATATTAAACTGTGAGATTTTTAACTATTACTTATCCCCAAAAAATACATAACAGTAGCTGCTAGGAATAGAATCACAGGATCTATTAGAGTCATATTTCTTGATGACTGATTTGTTCATTAAGTCATCACAGCCCAAAGTTGCGGTGCTTACCCCTCAGCTCTCTGTAACAGGGATTGAAGTCAAAGGGAAATCATTCCCTGACTTCAGGGGGTGGCCAATTGAGTTTCCTGCCCTTCTTGAGATGTGCAGGACCTTCTGGGTAAAATCTTTCTGAATTGCTCTCTGATTACATTGAATTCTCTACTCTGTTTAGACATTCTCTAGCTGCATCATTGATATACACCAACTCAGTAGAGTTTCTAAGCAAAATTTAGTTTATATGTGAATGCTTGATGACAAAACTGCCTCCAAAATTTTAATCAGCCAGTGTAATCTGTTTTGGCATCTCTGTGAAAATTGACTCTCTAGGAGCCTGTATCCTTTTCTGCAGATGTAGGATAACAGAAAGCAACTTTCTGCTATGGTTTATTAATGGCATAAGGGGCTGGTTTTGATTACAGAAGGACTTTTTAAAATCACAAACAACATAGAAGTTTACTCATTAACATGGAAAAACAAGTGACTTTATCTGAGTTCCCCTAAGAATCATATCTTAGAGAAGATTATTGTTCCAGGCTTGGAAATTAAGAGAATTTTACTGTTTAGGAAGAGGTAGGAAGAAAATTAGAATAAATTCAAAGCAGAAAACAATTAATAATTCAACACTACTTCAGCTCAGAATCCCCAGTGCCTGGGACATTTATAGTCATGACATTAGTCTTCTCAAAAGGGTAAGTAAATAATACAATCTAGCATTTATCTAGTTCTCTTCATTCCTCAAACATTCTTGTTTAGTAGGCCTACTCCTTACATCACCTAGTGTTGCAGCTGGTCAAGATGAACATGACAAGGTTCCTTAAACTCTTTCCACTCTATCAGCTGTAGCATTGTCTTCTTGCCGTGCTTGAGAGTGCCATGTTTTAACTCTAGCTGGCAACTCAGCCCCACACAGTCACTTGCTCACTTCCACACAGTGGGGTGGGGGAGAAAATCATAACAGTGAGAAAATTTCTGGGTTTAATAAGCAAAAGCATGTGAGCAAGCAAAGCAAAGCAAGGAATTTATTAACTGCTTCTCATAGACAAGCATGTTTAAATGAGTTTAAACTGGCAGAGGGGAGATTTAGACTGGATGTTAGGAGGAAGTTCTTTGCAGTGAGGGTGGTGAGGCACTGGAACAAGTTGCCCAGGTAGGTCGTGGCTGCTCCCTCCCTGGAGGTGTTCAAGGCCAGATTGGATGAGGCCTTGAGTGAGCTGTACTAGTGGGAGGTGTCCCTGCCTATGGCAGGGGGTTGGAACTAGATGATCCTTGAGGTCCCTTCCAAACTTACCATTCTATGACTCTATGTGCCGTCCAAGCCTAATCATTGGCGGGGTTCTGCAATAAGCAGAAAAGGCCTTGGCTCTGTGTGAGCACTACTCAGCAACAATGAAAAAAACCTTTGTTTTATCAGCGCTGATTTAATCACAAACCCAAAACAGCCCCATAGTAGCTACTATGGAGTAAATTAACTATCCCATCCAAAATCAGCCCAGACAGAAGATATGACTTGTTACTAGGAAGGTCTAAGCAGTCAAAGTCAGGACAGGCAGTTGCAAAGAGCTTTGTTGTTATAATTCCTCACACAAGACATACTAAGGTCATTTATCTTACCATTACACAAGACAACACCATCTCAATCTTTTATCCAAATGCTCAATTCACCAAGTACCACTGAAAATCCAAATGACCAAGAGTCAGAATCCCAGCTGGACTAGCTTTCACAGTGTTTCTCATGATACACCAAAGTGTCACTTTGCAGGAAGAACTTCTTCTGTCGCGTTCATTTGGTCATTAACATTTGGCATCCTGAGATGCAGTTCAGCTCGGAAAGCTTGTTCTGAAACCCAGTTCATAAAGAAACATAGAAAACAAAGTCATACTTCTGAACAGTACTAAAAAAAAGGTCAAAATGTAAACACTTCTCATTTTTAACCTTTCAGAGAAGAAAGAATTAGATGAAGTTTTGACACAACGTGGAGAGGAGAATAATAGTAAGAATGAATCCCATGGAAATTCAGTTTTGCCTTTTCTCTTTGTTTAGAATCTTAGAACCATAGACTTTTTTTTGATTGGTAGACAGTTAATATTTTCATGGTCCAGCGCCTCAAATATAGCAATTGTTGTTGCTTATATTTTTAACTGTAGCAGAGAAAAAAAAAATCTGTATTTTTCCACTAGAAACACTATTAAGTTGTTATGGATAATAAAAGGAATAGTTTGCCTTACTGTAACAGGTGAATAGTCTGCTCTCATGGCTTTCAGAATGCCATTCAGTCTACATTTAGAAAAGTCAAACTCGCTTGTTAGTTTGCAGCACTGTTCCCTGACGCACTGAAATGTGCTCTGAATAAACTGGAGTGGAGGAAAATCTTAAATTTGTGGGGTTTTTCCTCTCTCAAACTCACAAATAAAGTGAAGTTATTCAGGATTTTGCTGATTAACACACTCATTCAATTTCTTCTTTGAGATTTCTGAGTGTTCAGACAAATACTATCAAAGGCATGAAACTGCTGCTTTTGTGGACAATAAAAGACACTTTTCACAAACATACCACCAAGGAGACAAATCATTCTAAACATGAGATATGATTAGTTGATTTATTGGAAGTAAATTATTTATGTTCCTCAGTGAAGCCAGAAGTAGTATTGGCATAAAACAATTTGTAGATATTCTACACCTTAATTCCTACATGCCATCTTTAGACTAAGAACAAGGGACATAGAAGGAAAAACAATCCTTCCAGTTGCCCAGACCACAGAAGTAATGCACGTTCTGGTAAGCTTGGGAAAAAAAAAAAAAAAAAAAAAAANAAATTTACTGAACAGCAAAAAAAAAAAAAAAAAGTTTTAAAAAATAATATATGTCTTATGCGAATGGATAAACTGAACATTTTACTTTAATTTTTCAAAATTAATATTCTTACATCAACTCATAGACAATTAGAATAAAAAATTACAATCATGCCTAAAAAGAATCATACTTTTGAAGATCACAGAATCATAGAATCATAAAATGGTAAGGTTGGAAGGGACCTCAAGGATCATCTAGTTCCAACCCCCTGCCATAGGCAGGGACACCTCCCACTAGTACAGGTTACTCAAGGCCTCGTCCAACCTGGCCTTGAACACCTCCAGGGAGGGAGTAACCACAACCTCCCTGGGCAACCTGTTCTAGTGTCTCACTACCCTCACTGTAAAGAACTTCCTCCTAACATCCAGTCTAAATCTCCCCTCTGCCAGTTTAAACCCATTGCCCATTGTCCTGTCATTGCAAGACCTTGTAAATAGTCCCTCCCCAGCCTTTTTGTAGGCCACCTTCAGATACTGGAAGGCTACTATAAGATCTCCTTGAAGCCTTCTCTTCTCCAGGCTGAAGAGCCCCAACTCTCTCAGCCTGTCCTCACAGGAGAGCTGCTGCAGCCCTCTGATCATCTTCGTGGCCCTCCTCTGGACCTGCTCCAACACTTCCATGTCCTTCCTGTGCTGAGGGTTCCAGAACTGCACACAGTACTCCAGGTGGGGTCTGACAAGAGCAGAGTAAATTACTCAGTTGTTCTGAAATCCTCTCCTAGGAACAGGCTCATTTCTTGCCAAAGATCTGAAATGTATTCAACACAAAAGAATGTTCAGTGAAGAGCAGCTAACCTTTCTTTCATGGCCCTACTGCAGCCAAGTGAAAGTCTGGGCTCTTTGTCTACACACTAAACATTAACACTCCAGGTATGGCCCTGGTCATTACCAGCGACCCTGTTATATATCACACATTTTAAACATTAAGCCTTGCATGGGCCTTTACCAAGGATCTAGCTGAAAATGTTCTCAAGTTAAATTACTTTTGCAAACCTAGCCTTCCTTTGACAGATTGTCTATAGCCCCACTCCATATTTGTGTCTTTCCTATCCTCATCCTAACCCTAATCTCAAGGTTAAGTTTTAGGGCCAAAGAAAAATCCTTGAGTTTCTACTATCCCGTGAGTCTATAGCTGCATGTGTTTCTATTTTTTAAGTCACATAAAGATATGATTGGTGCATGAATATGCATATACATATGTGCTTACATATGAGTATGTAAGCTAAAAAGGCTCAGTAATTCCAACAGTCCAAGTTTGAGTCCCACAAATCTATAACACTACAAAAAGTTTTTTACCCCGTTGTAACATTTTATAGTCTGCCTTAACACTAATGATGGCCCCTGGGAACTCCAAAGTCCTGTATTGCAAGACCATGACTGGAGAAATTATACACCCCCAGCCAATCCCAAACTTATTCAAGACTTGTTTCTCCAGCTGGATACACATAAGTCTGCGTGGTCCTACGGGATTTATCCCAGGGTACTGAAGGATCTGAGTGATGTTATTGTAAGTCTTCCCTCTATTATTTGTCAATGGTCTTGAGAGTCTGGACAGGTCTGAGTTGACTGGAAGCTGGCAAATACTGTCCTGATTTTCAAGAGGGAGTGAGAGAGAAGACCTTGGTAATTACAAAGCTGTCAGTCTCACTTCATTGCTTGGTAGAATTATGGAGGAGGCTATTCCGGGAGTTATTGAAAAAACACTTAGAGACAATCATTCCCGGTCACAGACAACAAAAGTTGTGAGGCAAAAGTCCTGTTTAGTCAAATTAATTTTCACTTAGGACAAGGTTATCCATCTAGTTGACCAAGGGAAGCTAGTGGCTATGTAATTTTTTTATTTAAGTTAAAGTTTTTGATACTTTCTCACAGTATTCTTCTGGACAAATTGTCTGGCATACAAGTAGGCAAGCTCATAAGAAGTTAGGTGAACAACTGGCTGATGAGACAGACTCAAGACTTCTAGTAAATGGAGCTGGTGGCCAGTAACCAGAGAGGTTCCCCAGGGCACAGTTTTAGGGCCAGTACTCTTTAATGTTGTTATGAATTCTCTGGATATCCAATATACACTACATTTGCTGATGATACTAAATTAGGAGCAGCTGCAGGCTATCTAGAGCATAGAGGTCTTACAGAGAGAGATGGATAGCCTAGAGAGCTGGGCTACGAGAATCACAGAATGATAGGGGTTGAAAAGGACTTCTGGAGATCACCTATTACAACACCTTTGCCAGAGAGATTCATCTAAAGAAGGCTGAAAATCTCCAGCCATATGACATTTAAAAGTATCAAGTTCTGGATCCTCCATATAGGATGGGATAATCCTGTTTATACATGTAAATTAGGGGAGAAAAGGTGGAGAACATCCCCACAGGCAGAGATGTGGGGGGTTGGGTTTACGGCAAATTGAATACAAGTCAATGGCAGCCAAAAGGACCAAGCGAGTCCTGGGGTACATCAAGTGCAGCACAGCTAGCTGGCCAAAGGGCATGATTGCCCTGCTCTGCAACACAGGAGTGCAGCCTTACCTTCACTACTATGTGCAGTTTTGAGTCTCCAGGGTAAGACTTATAAGGACTGAGATTAGTGACTGTGAAGGCTGGGTTGTGACCTCATTGCAGTCTACAGCTTCCTCAAGGAGGGCAGCAGAGAGGGAGGTGCAAAGGACATGAGGAAAAGGAATGAAGACATATTGGGGAAAGTTTACATTAGGAAAAGGTTCTTCACTGAGAGGGTGATTAGTCACTGGAACAGGCTCCACAGGGAAGTGGTCATGGCACCAATCCTGTCAAAGTTCAAGTAGTCTCTGGATGATACTCTGAAGTAATTTGATTTTGTTTTAGGCAGCTTTAGTGAGGAGTAGGGAGTTGGACTCAATGATCCTTATGGGTCTTTTTGCAGATCAAGATATTGTAGGGTTCGATGTATTTAGTCCATTAATTCCATGTATTCCAGATTACTGCTGAATGAGAGAGGGTAGAAGGAAAAGGACATGTATTTGGCATTCTTTCCATGATGAGATAAGGAATATATATGCTTTGGATAACATTTCATTTTAAGCTGTATATTTTTCAGACATAAATGTCAATTATGCTTTTCATTTTTTCTTCCTCCCTCCAAAGAAGTCAAATAATATGAACCAAACATTTTTAGCTCAGGAGTGACATTGATGTAAATTGATACTACAAAAGTAAGTAACAGCTTTGAAAACTTCTTGAGGCAGGTGGGAGGAACACATTGTAGAAGTACCACTAAAGACTCTTCTTCTGAATGTGTGTCAGAGCGTGTAATAATTCTGTCCCAGGCAGTGCCAGGAGAATCTGGCAGGTTGATTCTTACAAATGAGATTCCTCCTGCGAATGGTGAAAAACTCGTGAGTTTTGATTGTGTTTTTTGCCTGGGTTTGTTAGATGGGTGTAAACAAATTGGTACAGTTCCAGTTACTAACTGTCACAGCTGGGATTCGCATGAAGAAACAAATCAAAAAATACAGTTCCCTTCACAAAGAGCTACTTAGCTCATAAAATGAACAGAATTTGCTTCAGTATAAAAGGTACTAAACAAGCTACAGTGCTTTACTTTGAGAGAAACACTTTCAAAATGTGAAGACTACTGGGAAAAACAGATACATGCAAAAATATTGCAATTTGTTTATAAAAAGAAAAACATTGTGCACACTCTGTATTACAGTTGCACCCAGAAGCCCACAGAAAAGTATAAAAACTCTATAGTATAAATAAAAAATAAATAAAACATAAGATGGAGGAAATGCAAATAGGTTTAAAATTTTGTTGCCATAATCAATGTTGATTTTGTTAGCATTTTCAGGATCTACTTCCTCAAATGGCTTGTGTCACAACTTATACGAATAGTCACAGTTTTACAGCCCACAATCTCTGCCACCCCCTACTAATCTTTCAGTCAGCTGAATCTCTATGTCACTGACGCTGAGAAGCAATTCAGATCACTGGTTTGAGATAATAGTTGCTCCAAAAATACATGGATTACCCGCACACGACTATTCAACTTCAAATCTAGGGTTTGGAGAACAGGTCTTCTGAGGAGCTGCTGAAGGAGCTGGGGTCATTTAGCCTGGAGAAAAGGAGGCTGAAGGAGACCTTCTGGCTCTCTGAAACTCCCTGAAAGGAGTGTAGCGAAGTGGGAACCAGTCTCTTGTCCCAAGTAACAAGTGATAGAACAAGAGAAAATGGTCTCAAGTTATGACTCTGTCCCACATGACAACTTGGTCATCAAACTCGAAAAAACATGGACTTGATGGGTGGAACACTGCTGGATAAGGAATTGGCTGGATGGTCGCACCCAGAGAGTGGTGATCAATGGCACAATGTCCACCTGGAGACCAGTGACAAGCGGTGTCCCTCAGGGGTCAGTGCTGGGACCAGTGCTGTTTAACATCTCTGTCAGTGACATGGACAGAGGAATCAGTGCACCCTCAGCAAGTTTACAGATGACACCAAGCTGTGTGGCACAGTTGACTGGCTAGAGGGCAGGGATGCCATCCAGAGGGACCTGGACAGGCTGGAGAGTTGGGCCCAGGCCAACCTGATGAAATTCAATAAGGCCAAGTGTAAGGTCCTGCACCTGGGTAGGCACAATCCAGGCTGGTTGGTGAATGGTTGGAGAGCAGCCCTGAGGAAAAGGACCTGGGGGTCTGGGTTGATGAAAAGTTCAACATGAGTCTGCAGTGTGCACATGCAGCCCAGACAGCCAACCGAGTCCTAGGCTGCATCAAGAGAAGCGTGGCCAGCAGAGCAAGGGAGGGGATTCTGCCCCTTTACTCTGCTCTTGTCAGACCCCACCTGGAGTACTGTGTGCAGTTCTGGAACCCTCAGCACAGGAAGGACATGGAAGTGTTGGAGCGGGTCCAGAGGAGGGCCACAAAGATGATCAGAGGGCTGGAGCAGCTCTCCTATGAGGACAGGCTGAGAGAGTTGGGGCTCTTCAGCCTGGAGAAGAGGAGGCTTCAAGGAGATCTTATAGTAGCCTTCCGGTATCTGAAGGTGGCCTACAGGAAGGCTGGGGAGGGACTATTTACAAGGTCTTGCAATGACAGGACAAGGGGCAATGTTTTAAGCTGGATGTTAGGAGGAAGTTCTTTCCAGTGAGGGTGGTGAGGTACTGGAACAGGTTGCCCAGAGAGGTTGTGGATGCTCTCTCCCTGGATGTGTTCAAGGTCAGGTTAGATGAGGCCTTGAGTGAGTTGTACTAGTGGGAGGTGTCCCTGCCTATGGCAGAGGGTTGGAACTAGATGATCCTTGAGGTCCCTTCCAACCTTACCATTCTATGATTCTATGCCAGAGGAGGTTTAGATTGGATATTATGAAACGTTTCTTCTTCAAAGTGGTTGTCAAGTATTGAAAGAGGCTGTCCAGAGAGCTCATTGAATCCCCATCCTTGGCAGTATTTTAAAAAATATGTAGATGTGGTGCTGAGGGAAATGGTTTAGTTGTGGACTTGGCAGTGCTGGGTTAACAATTAGACTTGATGATCTTAAAGGTCTCTTTCAACCTAACTCTGTGATTCTATAAATGGACAGTACAAGCTTGAGATGTTATAAATTAATTTGCTGTAAGACTTATTTCCATGTGTGAAGGTTCTCAGAGGGACTACATTTTAAGATCAAATATTTGATTTTTTTTTCCTAAATTAAACTTCAAACTGCATTTTCGGTAGCTATATAAATGTGTCACATTTGGTGCTTATCCCTGCCTAGCTGATGGCAAATCACTGATCATATGATATGAATGTGGTATGTGGACTGGCTCATTAGATATATGCTGAGTTTCTTTGAAAACCTCTCTGAGAAGCTCTGCTGAACACAATGTGACCAAGCTTGAGTGGGAAGGGAAGTGTTCCTGTGAGAAGGATGCATAAGAACAGTAAGATTTGTGGGGGACTTCAGTAAGAGAAGCTTTCAAAAGTTTATAAATACTCTTATGAGGGAAAGGATTTCATTTCTTCTGAGTCTCTTCATTCTCTGAATTGCATGGCTCTACAATGATTTGACAATGAAGTTTAATACTTCATTCCTGACATTTACAGTTCCCATTTTAGCTTCTTTCCTAGCTGTTTGTTCACTTTGAATCCTAAAGCAACTGTTGGATAATCCTGAATTTGTATTGACAAGTATAGCACTAAATAATGATGCAACTTGGCAAAACAGATAAAAAATAATAATTAATCCTCTCTTCTTGGCAGATCTTGTAAAGCTCACAATGGCAAAATTAAGTTGGAGTATCAGTCACATATATACATAGCAGTAAAATGTGATTTGAGCAGAAATATACATGAGTTAGTTACCTGATATTAATACTGTTAGTGCAGCGATAGTTGAAGACAACATGTAGCTATATTCTTAGTGCTGTAGAGAGAGCACTTTACCAGATTTGTGACTGACATCACACAGGATGAAACATATTTAAGTCTAGCTGGAGGGTGGTCTATTTTATATTAAGAGATATTTATAAATATGATGTTGAGGAAGGGAATATGTCGACCAGGAGCAGCAGAGCAGTGTAGCAGCAGTATCAGTATTCAGTAACCAATAGCTGCCTTCTTCATAGGAAGGTGTGTATCGTGAGGAGCTGGTAAAGACAGGGCTTGTCTAGTTTGGAGAAAAGGAGACTGAAAGCCTTCACTGATTTTTGCAAATTCCTTCAGGGAGGTGTTGGTCACTTCTCCCTGATTTCGAGTAAGAGGAAGCATGAGAATGGTTCAAATCTGCACCAGGGGTTCTTTAGACTGGAGGTGAGGAACTTTTCTTCACTGGAACGGTTTGTTAAACATTAGAACAGGCTTCTTAGAGGAGTGGTCAATCTCCCAGTCCTGTCAAGTCCTTAAGAGGCATTTGGCCAATGCCCTTAAAAACATGCTTTAATGTTTGTTCAGTCCTAAAGAGATGAGGTAGTTAGACTAAATGATTATTCTAGGCTGTTTCCAACTGAACTATGCTATTCTATTTTGGGGCCCTGTTTTGACCATCTGCAAGACAAGGATAAAGTTATTCAATGCGTTTAGATTTTTTTTTTTTTTCCCCAAGCAACATCCCCTGAGAAGTGATAGAAGAAGTTAGAGAAACTGAAGGTTTTCCTTGGTAGTTATGAACTGAACACAGTTTTTCTGTTTTCATTTAAAACCACTTCATGTCAGATCCAAGAAAGACGTCTTAGAAAGAACAAAAGACTAATAAATTAAAGATTAATATTTTAGGAAAATTTGGTTTAGTATTTTCAGACATTGATCTTCTGCAAGACTCAGTTCAATACAGTAGAGGGACTTGAACTACAAGTCTGGATTCAGTAATGTGGTGTAAGAACTCTTAGAAAGTTTTCTCTGTGAGTCTGTCTTGGTCCCACTGATAAATTGCTCCTGACAACAACAATTTGATAAGAGTGGTTTTGAAATCAGAGGGAGCAAGTCAAAGACTTTATATTTGGCATGATGCTCCACATTTACAGAAACTAGCCCATTACTGACTGGTTTCTGCTTCCAAATCACCACCAGAACTTGCATAGAAGTGAACACTGACTGGTGCAGGGAAAAAAAAAAAAACCAAACAAAAAAACCCCAAAAAAACAGTAGCATCACTTTGAATAGCTTTGTTTTAATCATTTGATATTGCAGTTTCATAATTCCTGGTTCCTTCTCTTAAATCTTTAAATAGCAGTAATATAATTCTGCAATGAATACTTAGAAGATACTAAACGCAGATGCTCTGAGACACTAGGCAAATTTACGTGTCAGAACAGCCTCATAAAGTTCCTCTCAGACTAGCATGCCCTGGGATCTGTTCCCAAAACTGTCTTGTTTTGAAAATAACCATAACCTGAGGGGTTTCACAGTTCTTATGCTGGGAATGGGGAAAAATACCAACAAGGAGAAAGGAGTGTAGAATGGCATCATTCTGACACAGCATTTTAAAAGCAGGCATCTGATTAATGCTTTCTTTTCAACTGTGAAGAAAAAGAGAAAGAAAAACCCAATGTCAGAATTAGATACTGTTTGGTTTTTTTTCTGTATGCTTCATGATCACATTTTGCAAGTCCAAAATAAAACCCTGAGACAAGATACACCTAATCCAGTAGCATTATCTGCTGCAGATTATACCTAAGGTCACAGATCCCTGTTGCCTCTCACTCATTTACTGCCAGAGAGCCAAGATATCAGTAGGCAGGAACATTAGGATTGCCTGCTATCACTGATTTCCAACACTTGATGATGCTTTTCCTGTGCTCTTACAAGAAGCCACCAATAGAACTTATACTAGCAAGATAGAAGAAAGGAGATCTTTGTGGGTAATGGCCAGCATTGGAACCTGAATTCCCACCAGGAAGGAGGCACAAGTCAGTGACTACCCCAGAAAGCATTCAGCTTTACAACATGTTGCAGAAAAAAAAATAAATTAAAAATTAAGAAACCCTATTGATAACACACTCAGGATTTCACCTCATACTGAATCAAGCTAGTTTTAACTTACAGAACAAGACAGAATTTTAGCCACTCCAACATAAAAGAGTGTCAATGAGATTTAATTTTTATTCCATTTTCCTTGTTAGGGATTCTCAGACATTTCCTCCATGCTAATTGAATGCTTCTCAAGACATTTCACAGATTCATTCCTGGCATTTTTACAGTTTTACAAATGAGCAGAAAGAAGCTGCTGAGCATTGAGGAGCTCAGTTCAAGTGAGCAGGCCCAAGCCAGCACTCATATGTCAAACCTATCCCTGCCTTGCTGGCAGCCTTTGTCCTCTTCCCAGTCACCTGGTGTGCACCACAGGTACTCACCAGTGATGACAGGAGGAGGATCCCTCTGCCCAGTTGGGCACACCTGGGGCTTCTGCCTTTCCTGGGGCAGATTAAAAAGGGGAGTGTTCTGGGAGGGCAAAGTGGTCACACTTGGGATGGGAGAAGAATCCAACAGCATCTGGGTTTGGGGGATAAAAGGGGAAAATGTGGTGTGGGGTAGGAAAATTATAGATATGGGGGAAAAGGGGAGGTAGTGCTGAAAGGAGTGGGACGGAGAAGAAAAGTGTGGAAATGGAGATGAAAATAGGAAGATAGGGGGAAAGGAAAAAGATGGAGTGGAAAGGAGGAAGATGGAGAGGAAAGGAAGAAGATGGCAAAGCTGGCAGTCTGTGGCTTGGACAGGGGCACTCTGTACTGGGTTAAGAACTGGCTGGATGACCAGGCCCAGAGAGTGGTGGTGAATGGAGCCACATCCAGTTGGCAGCCAGTCACTAGTGCTATGCCCCAGGGACTAGTGCTGGGCCTGATCCTGTTCAATATCTTCAGTGATGATCTGGATGAGGGGATTGAGTCTACCATCAGTAAGTTTGCAGATGACACCAAGCTGGGAGCATGTGTCAATCTGTTAGAGGGCAGGAGCGCTCTGCAGATGGAACTGAAAAGGCTGGCTAGATGGGCACAGTCCAGTTCCAGGAGTTTTAACAAGACCAAGTGCAAGGTACTGTACTTTGACCACAACAACCCCATGCAGTGCTATAGGTTGGGGACAGAGTGACTGGAGAACAGCCAGGCAGGGAGACACTTGGGAGTACTGGTTGACAGGCAATTGAACATGAGCCAACAGTGTGCCCAGGTGACCAAGAAGGCAAATGGCATCCTGGCTTGTATCAGGAATGGTGTGGCCAGCAGGAACAGGAAGGTCATTCTTTCCCTGTACTCAGGACTGGTCAGGCCACATCTTGAGTACTGTGTCCAGTTCTGGGCCACTCAATTTCAGAAAGATGTTGAGGTGCTTGAATGTGTCCAGAGAAGGGTAACAAGGCTGGTGAGGGGGTTGGAGCACAAACCCTATGAGGAGAGGCTGAGGGAACTGGGGTTGCTCAGCCTGGAGAAGAGGATGCTCAGGGGATACCTAATTGCTGTCTACAACTACCTGAAAGGAGGTTGTATCCAGGTGGGGGTTGGTCTCATCTCACAGGCACCCAGTGACAGAACAAGAGGACACAGTCTTAAGCTACAACAGAGCACCAGGTTTAGACTGGATGTTAGGAAGAAGTTCTTCACAGAAAGAGAGATTGGCATTGGAATGGGCTGCCCAGGGAGGTGGCGGAGTCACCATCCCTGAAGGTGTTTAAAAGGAGACTGGACAAGGCATTTAGTGCCATGGTTTAGTTAATTAGTAGGTGTTAGGTGATAGGTAGGACTTGATGATCTCAAAGGCCTTTTCCAACCTGGTTAATTCTGTGATTCTGTGATAACAGCAGGTGTCTGTTTGAAAAAGAGCTGTCTTGATAAAAAGTGACTGCATTGGGAGAGTCTTCTAATGTGACTCAAAAGCATCTTCTCCATTTTAACAATAGTTTCTAAGCTAATGTTTAGGACTGATTTGCAGCAGTAGACACATTGCCTCTGCAGTTATTGTGTTTGTGCTGTTATGAGCTATATTTTCCCTTCCAAGGTTTTCATTCTGGATGGTTCTTTGAACAACATGCTTATTTTTTTAAACGCTCTAATCAATTCTACATTGTAACCTTTTTCTTAAAGTGATTGTTGTAATCATATTACCATTTAATCACATTAGCATTTAAAAGCTCCCAAACCAGATTCTTGAATTAATATCTTGTTGGATTTTATTCAAATTTTAGCAGGTATCACAAAAGTAGATAACTAAATGGTAACATTTTTGTGAAAAACACAAAACCAAGTGCAAGAAAGGACTAGAAATGGCCAGAAAAAGGGATTAAGATGTTTTCAGTTCCAAAGGGTGTATCTACTTTGCTGCATAAGAAAGCTGAAATAGGAATAGAGATCAGAAAAAAATTAAATCATTTCACATGGATTTATTCCCTATTCACAGCAGTATGTATTTTCCTTTGAAGTAGAAACATGATTAGGAACATAGAAACATGAACAGTTCATGTGTCAGCTTCTCAAATAAGAACTCAGGTTTGCAAAACCTGACAGATTTATGCTCTGACTTTCTTTTATAAGGCAGAGTAATTCCTACAATACACTCTAAGTTTGAGTGTGTTTTGGTGGTTTTGGATTGGGGTTTTTTGTCTTGTTTGTTTGTGTATTGGGGAGGTGTTGTCGAGTTGATTTGGGTTTTTTTTAGAAGAGATGATAAAACTATTACATTTTCTTTCACTATACTCTTACTGATGGATATGTCAAATAATATCCTAGAAGTTCGTGCTTTCTTCAAAGAAGATGGAATAATAAAATGATAGAATCATTAAAGTTGGAAAAAATCTAAGATTTTCAATTCCAACCAGCACCACCATGACCAGTAAGCTATGTCCTGAAGTGCCATATCTACACATTTTTTTTTAACATCTCCAGGCATGGTGACGCTACCACCTCCCTGGGTAGTCTGTTCCAATGTCTGATCACTCTTTCAGTAAAGAAATTTTTCCTAATATCCAGTCTAAACTTCCCTTGGTGCAGCTTGAGACCATTTTCTCTTATCCTAATGTTTTCATTTCATTGATGTTTCCATTTTACATATTTGAGATTGCTTTAAGTGGACACTGATAATATGTTCTTTAATTCCTCAACAGAAAATTGTTAGATTTATTTTCCTGAATTACAGAAAATAGATCAAATTAGGGAAACTAATATGTTGGGTATTTTTTCTACATCATAAGATAAAATTCAAATGATGTTGTCTTAATATTTTAAAACCCACCAGTTTATCTTCTTCATTCAGCAAAGGTGTCACGCTTCCCTTCCTTACACACAGTGACATTGTAAGGTAAAGTGTTGCCTAATTAAGGCTGATGAAGTAAAAAAACTATGTCTGAGGCAATTAATCAACTGCTAGAGAAAGCACACAACCAGTCACTCTTCAGGAGCAAGTAGGAGATCTCTGAAATTTAGGAAATAGCTATGGCCCCTTTCTTGCCAAAGTACAAAGGATTTTATTTAGAGTTTTAGATGTTATTTCTCTAGGGTTTTTATTGTCTTCCATATAGTGTTTCAAAGCCAATATATGTATGGTTTTCAGCAAACTCTCTCCTATGGGAAATTTATGTTGAAATATCCTGCATGTATTTCACTTCATAGCAGTCCCCAGTGAAAAATAATCTCAGAAGTCAGGGGAAGAGATAAAAACATACTAGACTTTCTCAGATTTTCCTAAAACATGTGTTTTGACAAGTGTTAGTAATACTCATTGAGTAATCTTCTTCAGAGTATCCTACTTACAAGAACTCTCTACCTGTGAAAGTGTATTTTGATTTTGAATCCAATCAACACCATAGATCACACTCCTAGGTTTGTATCAATTCTTTAACAAATGTATTTATAGTTTATAGGAATGCTTCAGACTAGACATTCTTAATATATTATTACAATACTTTCCTTTACAATTTCTAAAACTACTCTCACATGATCAAGAAACATTTTGTATTGATTTATTTTTATTATGCCCAGAAAAAGAAAAACAAATAATCACACTTACTTCAACAGAGTAAATGTGTGACCTTCTATAAATAAATAAAGTCATAGAATCATAGAATCATAGAATGGGAAAGTTGGAAGGGACCTCAAGGATCATCTAGTTCCAACCCCCTGCCACAGGCAGGGACACCTCCCACTAGTACAGCTCACTCAAGGCCTCGTCCAATCTGGCCTTGAACACCTCCAGGGAGGGAGCAGCCACAACCTCCCTGGGCAACCTGTTCCAGTGCCTCACCACCCTCACTGCAAAGAACTTCCTCCTGACATCCAGTCTAAATCTTCCCTCTGTCAGTTTAAACCCATTGCCCCTTGTCCTGTCATTGCAAGACCTTGTCAATAGTCCCTCCCCAGCCTTCCTGTCAGCCCCCTTCAGACACTGGAAGGCTGCTATAAGTCCATCCAAATAGAAGTATTTCCTGACAGTTTCAACTAGCTACTATGTGACATGTCTCTTAATAGTGTAATTAAAATCTCTGAAGCAGAATTTAACTGCTACAACATTTAGAACAAGGGCCTCAGGGAGGTTCTAGAGCATTTCTCAACAACAAATGATGTTAGAATCGTTTGAAACATTAAAAGAAGAAGATCAATGTTTTGTGTAATTTGAAACCGCATAGAGCATAGATTGCACTGACTCATTATCACATCAGTCAATATCTAAGCAGCATAGGTTTGAATAAGTAAGAAAAGTAGTTTTAGGAAGAAATATCAGTAAACTAACATATGTAACAGTCTTCTGTGAAGCTAAAACATAAGCAGCAGAACCTAAGGCAAAATGGTGAGTTTAGTTCAAATACACTGTGCTTAATAAAAAGAACTGGTTCTGTTATGAACTTTACAGAACATAAAATGAAGAAATGTTCTACATGGTAATACTACTGCATACATTACATCGCCTGCAGGGGCCATTCTGATCAGCTTTTCTGATATCCTGCATAGCACAAGCAACAAGACTTCAGTCTTCTTTAAAACAGAAAATACAAAGTTTTTACTTCCACAGGTTCCATGATGTTATCACAAACATTTAAAAAGTTTTAAGCAGTAATTTGGGGAAGAAGAGAAGTGGTGAACATACAGACTTCTGCCACCAGGTATATCTGGATCTGTCATTCTCCTCAAGCATACACAGAGTGGCATCACACAACCCTTTATACTTGTAGTTCTGTTCATGTTTTCATACAGCTAAGGGATATCACTGAGCAGAAACTCCAGCAAATCCAATACAGCCTTCACTGTATGGCATTTATATACCTAAAATTATGGGGTTGTGTTTTCATATAGATCATACTTTTCAAAGTGCATTTAAAGTCCCTCTTTCACATGAGAACCAAGGAAGACAATTCTACTTCTTGTTATACCTAACCAAAAAGTGTGTAATACTGTTAAAGCAGCGCTTATAAAAGTAATCACCAAACTATTTATGTTAGATATATGTTTACAGCCAAATAAAAGAATTACCTTTAAAACGTTTGAACCATTAGAACAAACTTTTCTATTCTATTACAAAAACATAAAGTAATAATGTTAGCTGTCAGAACATGTGTTTTAAATACATGTTGAGACTCAGATATCTGCATCTGTTCAGCCCTCAGAATTGGTTCAAAACTTAATGAAACCAAGTTCTCAAAGTGTTGCTGTTACCTAATGAAGAAACATATTCCTGACTTTCTCGATCAGGGTAGGGTTTGGTATTGCTTTACCACAGCAAATGTAACCATTCTAGTGTAAAATCTTTTCTGTATTGTTCTGTCTCTTTTGATACCATGACTTCTCTACTTCTCAAAAGGAATAGTTAAGCATATTTTCTTACAAGACCTTTTCTTAAAATTTGCTCTAGTTAGGCTTCCCTTCCCCCTCTTTTTTTTTTTTTCTTTTTTTTTTTTTTTTTTTTTTTTTTTTTTTTTTTCGTTCAAGGACTGTGTGAGCTAGAATTTGCAATTTGAAGGTATTCCTGCACTTCAGCATGCAGCCCTCATGTGCCCTCCTACCTTGAGTAGAAAAATGTCCCCATCAGCTGATACTTAAACACTGTGCTACACTGTGAATTGATTCTGAACCCACTGATACCTCAGTTAGTGCTCCATAATCATGGGGAAGGACATAGCAGAAAAATACAGACTTAGAGTCAGTCTTGGTTACTAAGTAAATATTATATCTATACATTTAGATTTTTTACTTCGTATTAAAACAATTTTTAATATTTAAATGGGATTAAGGCTGAAAAACTTTTCTTGATAAATAAGTTAAACCTATTGAGGGAATGACGAGATGCAGTAGTGAAATTTTACTGTTAAAACTCATCAGGTTTCGCTCTGACTAGAATATGCTATTTGCTTTACAACCAAATCACAAGTCAAACTAGGGAGTAGAAATGATGTTAATATTTCTAATTATAAGGAAAGCATAGTGATTTCTAGTCTAAGCTTCCAAAGGCATCTCTACAGTATCCATGCTAAACATGTTTGTGTATGCTCTCAGACACAGCAATATTAACAACTAGCAGTTATACAGCATATTCCAGGCAAAGATATCAGTAAATTCTACAAATCAATGAAAAATTGTATATGCAGGGATCACTTTTCCACTACTGAAATCTTGGCAATTCTAGGGTGGAAATCAGCAACATTTACAATGAAAATACAAAAAGTATTTAATACGGTTAAGATAGAAAATTATAAACGGCGTCCCCTTGAAACTTCAGCACATACATGTCAGAAAACAAGTTCCAGTCCAGCTTAGCCAGAACATTAGGTGAATGCTACAAAAACAGTCTAAATCAACATCTAGTATTGAAAAAAACCTACACAAAACCCAAACAAACAAACAAAAAGAAAAGGAAGAATGAGCATATATATCTGTTTTACATTCAAGATCACTAGACACTTAAGCTAGAACAATCTGCACCTTGTTCTAAAACTGAATTGAGCAGAGGTGAAGGTATCTAAAGATTCCATGTACCATTTAAGAACAATGGTGTTTGGCAAAGGCTATGGAAGACTCATGTCTTGTCCTAGACATTAGCTCTGCTTTTTCTGTCCCAGGCTTTTAAAGAACAGTAACCTTACTAAAATGCTGAAGAACACAATGCAGAAGAACGCAATGCTGATGGTCTTAAAAGTCATCAAAGTATTCTCATCTGGGAGGTTTCTGATCGGTCTCCTCCAGAAAGAACTCAGCATGTGTTGAATGAATGGACAATTTTCCTCTAACATTCTGGAGCTCCCATGCCCACTCACACTCACACATTTTTCTCATGGACTGCTCTAGGTCATGTTTCCAATAGATGACAATTTTGTCCATTCGTAAATAGTCTAGTAAGACTCTAAGAATAAGCATGTACATGAGATGTGTGACAAGTGCCACTGCAGAAGACAAGCTGGTATCAAAAGCCCAGAATAAGGGGCTGCTGCCAGGCCTTTTGCTATCAAAGTAAATTTTACACGAATTTAAGCACTAATAAATATTTTACAAGAAAATACTTTTCTTCATTTTATTTCTCCAACATATTTAGCCTCTTACAGCTTTTTCTCTGCTATATCAATGATATAAAAAAATACAAAAACATAGTACAAATAATTATCTTCTAAAATAATATAACTTTAAACCAGTATTTATTTTTCCTTTATAGGTTCTTTTTGTTTTGTGGTTTTTTTTCTTGTTTTTGTTTTTTTTAATTAAGGTTGAAGTCAGCTAGTTTAAAATTAACTCATATCATAAATACCATTCTGATTTCATTTAACCTTAATTTATATTATCCTGGGGTTGTTTTTTGTTGGGTTGTTGGTTGTTTGGTTTTTTTTTTTCAATCTCTTCAAAATAATTGTCTTCTAGTTCCTTGTCATTAGTTTGGTAATTTTCTCCACTGCTTGATTTAGAAAATAATATTCAGGAGGGCAGTAAAGGATGAATGGCCTAAGATATAGCAATTCTGTTCATTGTTTTACAGATTACAGACAGTAATTTGTTTTATGAAGCAACACAGAAGAAAACAGGCACTATTTTGGAAATTAAAGGTCTGCCAGTATGCTATATAATTCTCTCCTGAATTACAAATGATTTAAATACTTTATAAAAAAGCCAAAGTAAATGTCAGAGGCAGAGAGCTGAAATTAAAGAATATAGAATAACTATTACAAGCATAACTAATATGAAATAATTTGAAATATTACCATAGATAATGTATAATAATGACTGAAATATAATCTTCTCTTTTTCAGGTCCAGGTTTTGGTATAAACAGATATTGATGTGATAGCAATGATTCATTGGTGGGTGCTTAATTATTGTGGGTTTAGAATTGAGGACGCTTTCTTCTCATGTGTATTAAAGTACCAGCAATTTCTAAATAAATAATAAAGGACTTTATGCACCTAAATGGTTTTGTCTGAAGAAAGTCCTCTAGACCTGTGTTTCTCCCAGGGAAAGGAAGGAATATGACTGTTCTCAAATGAAAAGACAGTCTGAAATCTTGTTAAAATTGTCAAATGCTGAGGCAAATGTAGGGCATCATAAATGAACTCTTTCTCTTATCAAGCTGCTTTTCCCAGTATTCTGTGATTTATGTATTGGTTGCTGTGAAAGTCAAGCTTTTTTTAAAGAAAAGGACAAGACTCAAAAGTGACTACAAGTTTTCTTTCCAAACTATGTTTAGGTAAATTAGACTTTTTTATCCACTTCTCATTCCGTGTTCTGTAGTTTATCTGTACTCCTTTCTTTTTGTGTTTTCTTTTCCCCAACCTGTTGCCTTATATTCCAGCTCTTTTCATCTTCCCCTTTCTCTTCTATATGATTTTGTGTAGTCTTGTGAATTCTCTAATTCCTCTGTGATAACGTCCCTATTATAACTCACTCTGTTTAGATCATCAAGATGTCAAAGAACTGCTATAAAAACAGAAGCTTCTCAGAATCATGGTATACATCTGGTTGGAAGAGACCTCAAAGTTCATGCAGTCCAACCTTTGACCCAGCAATGGGTCAACATTAAACCATTTCCCTAAGCTCCAGGCCCACACTCTGCTTAAATATTTCCAGGGACGGTGACTCCACCACTGCCCTGGGCAGACCATTCCAATGTTTGGTAATCCTCTCTGTGAAGAAATACTTTCTAACATGAAGCCTGGCACGGCTTGAAACGGTTTCCTCTAGTCCTGTCACTTGCCACCAGAGAGAAGAGGTAGGTCCCTTCCTTGCTCCAACGTCCTTTCAGGTAGTTGTAGAGAGGAATAAGGTCTTCTGTCAGCCTCCTCTTCTCCAGATTGAACAACTCCAACTCTTTCAGACAGTCCTCAAAGCTCATGTGTTCCAGGCCCTTCATGAGCCTCATTGCCCTTCTCTGGACAAGCTCCATTACCTCAATGTCCTTTTTGTAGTAAGGGGCTCAGAACTGAACACAGTACTTGGACTATGATCTCACCAGTACTGAGTAGAGGAGGACAATCACTTCCCTGTTCCTGTTGGTCACAGGATTTCTAATACAAACCAGGATGCCACTGGCTTTGTGATGAGCATAGTCCAGTTTGCCTAGCATGACCTTAACCTTAGGCAGAGAGAAAAGGCTCTTCCTTGCTCATACAGATCATAGATGATGATGTCTTGTCTCCCTCCTCGGACAAAGTTCTTGTTTGTAGCTGTTCAGAGTCTCCAGGTTCTGGTCAAATCTTTCCCAGTACTCTGAATGTCACATGCCCTACTTAGTAGACTGGGTATTACATAGAATCATAGAATGGTAAGGTTGGAAGGGACCTCAAGGATCATCTAGTTCCAACCCCCTGCCATAGGCAGGAACACTCCCACTAGTACAACTCATTCAAGGCCACGTCCAACCTGGTCTTGAACATCTCCAGGGAGGGAGCAGCCACAACCTCCCTGGGCAACCTGTTCTAGTGCCTCACCACCGTCACTAGAAAGAACTTCCTCCTGACATCCAGCCTAAATCTTCCCTCTGCCAGTTTGAACCCATTGCCCTTTCTCCTGTCATTGCAAGACCTTGTAAATAGTCCCTCCACAGCCTTCCTGTAGGCCCCCTTCAGATACTGGAAGGCTACTATCAGGTCTCCTGGAAGTCTTCTCTTCTCCAGGCTGAAGAGCCCCAACTCTCTCAGCCTGTCCTCATAGGAGAGCTGCTCCAGCCCTCTGATCACCTTCAGATCACATGGTAACAGACAGGAGTAAATCAAAGGCCTTGCATACATGGGTATTAAAATATTTTACCAAACCTACAGATGAAAGAAGGGCAATCAAATCATTGAAAATACTCTTCAAGAAGAGTCTTAAGCAGCAACGAGCAGTGCTTAGGACGTAGGCAAGGAGAAAGGAGGAAATCAGATGGTGCTTTGACTTGTGTTGATTACAAACCCTTTCATTGTGCTTCTAAAGATATCTTAGATATTCATTTGATAAACAAGGGTTGGTTTTAGCTCAGCAAGTGTGCACATTACATGCACCAGGCTTACTGAGAACAAATTCTCACTGTGAATTATCATTCAAGCATCTCAGTTCTCTATACACACTTAGGGATTTGCATTTCAACAGAATATGAAGATGAATTACATGAAAACTATTTTAGATAACACACTCAAGCTCTGTCAGAGAAAATCTTTTCTAGAGCTACAGACCTTTTATAATTTCTGTATATTTTGTGCTTGCCATTTTACAGATAGAAGACAGGATCTTACTGCCGGAAGTAATTCACTGAGTAGAGGAAACACAAACAAAAAAGTGAAGAAGTAGTATTATATTAATACTTATTGTTTGTGTTTTAGTTATAAATGTCAGTGAATGCTCCTCTGTGTGTATTGTCATGTGTGTGTTTTATGAAACAGATTTTTAAGTAGAACAATGGAGATTAATTTTTAGATAGGATTTCACTGAAGAGTCTAGCAAGCACAGGCAGAAGGAACTCTGAAGAAATGCATGTTAAGGAAGATGATCAGAAAGAAGTTTTAACAGTTATGTTGTGCTTAGCTATTCGTTTTAATTTTCCAAGGACTATAACACTTGCATGGCTTAGACTGATCCTTCAAAATATGCAAATACAACAGGAACAGAAGGGAAAGAGAACAGATAAGCGACTGAATGCATTGCTACATCTCTCATATCTTGATATTTATGATTATAAGTCACTTTTAAAACACTTACAAAACCTATCAGAGGAGATTTGTGTCACGCTTGTTTACCCGTTTGCATTTATTTTTGACTATGTGCTTCTGACTCGTGCTTCACAAAATCACAGAAACACAGAATAGTTGAAGTAGAAATGGTCTATAGGTCTTCTGGTCTAAGCCCCCTGTCCAGGCAGGTCCACCTAGAACCAGCTTCATAGCACAATGTACAGATAGGTTTTGAATATCTTCTTCATCTGTCTTTCAAGTAATTAATTTTATCATTCTATTGATTCTTTACTAATTTTAATCATTTTCTTGCTTTAGCAAAATGTTCATAGTTAACAGTTGTGATTGTGAGATCTGCTGACAGCAAAAACTATCAGGAAATCCCATCTCTGATTTGATATGAAGGCAGATAACTATTAAGCTTTCAGAGGCTTTATAAACTTGACACTGTTTAGCAATTTTTAAATGATTCACACTCGGAAACAAGCCATTCTGCTTTTTGTTTCTTCAGGTTTTTAAAAAAGGATCTGTATTTTCTCTTGCTATCACTTTTTCACATGTTGCACCCCTTAGTAGTCTACAAATCTTGCTGTAGTTTGTTTACTGTTTCATGTTTAAACAATTGCTGACACTTATGATTTGTGATTAGCTAACCACATTCAAGGAAATACGTTCTGGATTCAGGTCAAAGATCTGCCCACACGTCAAAGAGATTACAACACATTTAGGAACACATGAGGTTTGAGGTTTGTAATACAATTTCTGCTACAGAGGTAACACCTTCACCTCTACAGTAAAAGCAGAAAAACAAAAGACTGACAGACAGTCATCAATAAATCTGAGGCCACTGCTAAATTTCTTGCAGAAATACTTGAGAACCAAACCCACTGGAAAGCCCATAAATCTTGCTTTCCATGCTTTTCAGGTTTTTTGGGTGTTTCAGATTTTTTTTTTTCTCCATTTAATTTTTACTTTTTTCATGGAGATACTCAAAACGTATTGAGCTGCAAGGTGGATTTGAATTGTGCTTTACTTCTATGCAATTTTAGGTGAACTCTGTCTTTACCCTAAAATTCATGCAGTACGTCTCCCACTCTATCAGGTGCTCACCAAGAAGAAATATTTCCTTTACTTCAGTGATTACTGAATCTAGCTTTGAGTAAAATTTTCAGACTTGACATATGAAGCTGTTTGCTCAAAAATATTTTCAAGTTGATTTGTTTCAGTTTGGAGCTCATTTATATCCATTATCACACAGTGATTTTCCTATAGTGCTCTGCATTGAAACTTTGTACTACTGACTATATGCTTGTGTTTTCTTCTACTCCCATTATTTTTCCTCATTATCTACCTGAGACATACAAAGAATTAAAACAGTTAATATATGCTGACAATGATACAATGGATTTTGAAGCATCCAACTGTGACAGATGTGAGTTATTTTTCACAGAAGAATAAATCACTCTGCCCTTTAGCAGTCAGGCTGTCAGCTTCACCTGTGTAATTTGGAGAGAGCAGTTCCTAATTTTTATAAAATGGCAGATTTCAGGTCTACAGACTTCTCTGTGAATCGTTGCTGGTTTCAAGAGAGTCAATGCTCTCCTTTCATAATAATCTTTAGCATCTTGGGAATTAATTGTAGTTTATAGAAAGAAACTTCCACATCTACTTCTTTAAAGTCTAGGTAATTAATCCAATCCACAAAGGAGGGGGAGGGATGGATGAGTGAAACTTTTCCAGCACAATTTTTAGTTACAGCAGATGGGATATAGAAGTCTCACTTTTATATCATCTCTTTCACAAATAGGGTACAATCAACTAAGCTTAATTACCAAGCCATCTAACTGTTTTAAGCCATCTGGGAAAAATTCATAAATTTGACCTCTCATGCTAAATTCACACCATTTGTTGACCTCATCTGAATTCAACCAAGATAAAACTGAGCTTCATTTTCTTCCCTTTTCAGGTATGAGATATCTGCATCATAGGTTAATACAGGGCTTAATTCTGTTGTTCATTAAATTATTTTTTCATTAAATGCCTTAAAATTCTAAAGTGAAAAATGCTGAGAAAATGGGATTTTTTTTTTTCTTATCAAAACAGGCTTATAAATGTATATGTAAGCTAAAGAATAGCTGGCTACTTGAAATCTAAGGACATCTGGATTTTGAGGATATCTGGTTAACAGCAGTTCAACATAGGAAACAAAGACATGAGACTGGGAAACCAATAAATTAAACACCAGAGTACACAAATCCTAATGGGAGATAACGAAGCCAACAAAAATGAGAACACTTAGGCCTCTGATTGATGGATTCAAGGAAGAAAGGATCTGCCACCTCACCAGATGGAAAGGGCTGGGCAGTCTGTGCTACTCATATCTCTGTGAGTGCTGTTGGTGGTTTTGTGGGTGATGGAAAGGTTACTGCTCTGCCTGCACTGGTCTATGAGGCTGCCTGGAAAGTTGGACTCATTCAAACTAGTTCATTTAAACAGGGGCAAACAGAAAGGTGCTTAGTTTTAATTTTCTCCTAAATGGTAAGTAATCTTGTCCACCATTACCTGCCTCAAGTACAGGTCTGTGGGCTATAATTTAGTCTGTAGCCAGAGGAGCCTGCAGCAGTAAATTCATGTGTTAGCACTAGACTAATCGGCTTCTGTAGGTAACTATCTCTGTCCATTCATAGAAGAAAGCCAAGTGTCTTAGCAAGAAAATTAAATTTTAGAAGGCTATAATTTTGACCACAAGCACCAAGAAAGAACAGAAGGCTGCTATGGAAAGAAAGCCATTTAGAGATCATGGACCTTCCAGACCTGTAACTAATGTGATTCTGGACCTATAAACAGGGTTGTGCTGGTTTGAGGCTAATTGGAATATTTT
>VWZE01023881.1:17287-27845 GCA_013396675.1 Eubucco bourcierii
TAAGAAAATTGCTTTTTCTTCATATGGTTTTCCTAAAATCAGAACTCCCAAGCTGTGCAATTACCCTAAGGTTTCTATGTTGAGATTTCAGTTCGTGATCTCTTGGCCTTTAGATACAGCCCCAATTTTCTTACTGTTTCTAAACCCCAGCAGCTCTCCTCTTGGTTTCTTTTTAGGAGATATTAATTCTCTTATTGTTTTCAAAAAAGGCACCCAAGAAACTTGACCTAATAACTTAGGAAACCCAACTTTATAATTTAGGAAACCTGACCTAATAATTTAGGAAACCTGACCTAATAGTTAAGGTACAAGATTCTGAAGCATTCCAAGTGCAGTTGCTCTGCTGAACTTTTCCTTGCCCAGCTACCATGGCATTTAATTAAGTAATGCTCCATTGCACACCATAAATATATATATATATATATACACCATAAAGAATTAACTTTAATAAATATCTCCTAAAATGGAGGATTAAAATCCAGCCCCTCACCAACATGGAGACTTCTGGTGGATGGCAACACCAGTATTGGTACTCACTGATCTACATACATGTAGTATCTCAAGGATTGCTAAATCACCCATCATGGTATCAAAGGATCCATAATTTGTAAAACTAAGTTTGCATACAATAAAGCTGCAGATAACATCATTCAGATAACATGTGCTGAGAATTTCTATTTCCAAGCTGCTAAACTTTTACCTACCTTACACCTCACTCCTTTCTTCAGTCATTTATTTGTAGTTGCAGTTGATTGCTATTTCATTACTTCATTTTATCCCTAAGTTCATCTTTCTTCACGTCATGTATGGAAGAGGGAAAACACCAACTTTAAGGTTTTCCCTAGGTAATTAGGGAGGAATGAGATGAGAAAATTCAATGCTCTGCAAGAGACAATTTAGCCAGGAGCACAAGAAACTTCTGCTTCAAACAACTTAAACCAGAAGTTTCAGTCACAAAAGAATGATTTCCATAAAGCTTTGTGTTTAAAACAATTTGAATCACTAAACTGTCCCAAGACTTTCATAAACTGAAATGGTGTAGGTTAGAATGTACCTGGAAGACTCCAACACCCCTGCCAAAGGCAGGGACAAAAGAAAAAGTGCAAGGGGTCATAGCTTACTAATTACCTGGAAACTATTTATTGAAAGGGATTAGAAAAGTACACAAAGAGAAAGTAACACTGCAAATGATTCCTACAGCAAAGTGCTCCTGACAAAGAGAAGGTAACACTGCAGATCATAGCTACAGCAAAGTGCTCCTGACACAAAGAGAAGGTAACACTGCAAATCACAACGACAGCAAAGTGCTCCTAACACAAAGAGAAGGTAACACTGCAAATCACAACTACAGCAAAGTGCTCCTAAAACAAAGAGAAGGTAACACTGCAGATCATAACTACATCAAAGTGCTCCTAACACAAAGAGAAGGTAACACTGCAAATCATAGCTACAGCAAAGTGCTCCTAAAACAAAGAGAAGGTAACACTGCAGATCATAACTACATCAAAGTGCTCCTAACACAAAGAGAAGGTAACACTGCAAATCATAACTACAGCAAAGTGCTCCTAAAACAAAGAGAAGGTAACACTGCAGATCATAACTACATCAAAGTGCTCCTAACACAAAGAGAAGGTAACACTGCAAATCATAACTACAGCAAAGTGCTCCTAACAGAAAGAGAAGGTAACACTGCAAATCATAACTACAGCAAAGTGCTCCTAACACAAAGAGAAGGTAACACTGCAAATCATAACTACAGCAAAGTGCTCCTAACACAAAGAGAAGGTAACACTGCAAATCATAACTACAGCAAAGTGCTCCTAACACAAAGAGAAGGTAACACTGCAAATCATAACTACAGCAAAGTGCTCCTAACACAAAGAGAAGGTAACACTGCAAATCATAACTACAGCAAAGTGCTCCTAACACAAAGAGAAGGTAACACTGCAAATCATAACTACAGCAAAGTGCTCCTAACACAAAGAGAAGGTAACACTGCAAATCATAACTACAGCAAAGTGCTCCTAACACAAAGAGAAGGTAACACTGCAAATCATAACTACAGCAAAGTGCTCCTAACACAAAGAGAAGGTAACACTGCAAATCATAACTACAGCAAAGTGCTCCTAACACAAAGAGAAGGTAACACTGCAAATCATAACTACAGCAAAGTGCTCCTAACACAAAGAGAAGGTAACACTGCAAATCATAACTACAGCAACACACTCCTGACACAAAGAGAAGGTAACACTGCAAATCATAACTACAGCAACACACTCCTGACACAAAGAGAAGGTAACACTGCAAATCATAACTACAGCAATGATCATTCCTTAACCACTCTTTCTAACATCTATAAAATTCTCCAAGAGATTATCTTCCTCTCAGGCTGAGTTGTTCGCAAATAAAAGAGTTTGAATTCAAGTTTTACTGATTACCCTGATAGTTATCACAAATTTCTGTGGGATCATGGCAGAATAAAGCCCTGTGGAAATGGGCTGTAATTGTAAATTGTTGGTAATAACATAATGCTGGCATTGGTTAATTATGGGTTATATGTGATCCATATGCAACACTCCGGCGGCTTCAACTGGAGTCCATAATAGCACAGACTGATTTTAGATGGGAAAGTTTTCTATTCCTGCACCAATAAATCATAACGAGGAACGCTGGATTTCATTCATTCAAAGCTTACAGCAGACCAAGCATTTTCAGCTTTACAAAACAATGTTAGAAATCCAGGGATGGGGTTTTTGGGGAGACATGAGGACTGCATATTACAGATCTATTTCCCTTGGTTGATGAAATCACTTTAGAGAAAAGTTCTTTCACACCTATTTTTTTTTTCTTTTGCCATTCCTGTTTTGCTTAAAGAAGGCAGGAGACAACTCCTTGTTCCACAACAAGGAGGAGGGCTCCCACTCACAGACAGAGCACAATAAGGTGTAAACAGGTCTGAGTATAAACAAAAAACGCTGCTGCACTGCCAAGTATCATGTAGGGTAAATGCTGTGAAGCTCCATTTCTAGGTAGCATCAGGCAATGACCTTTTAAAAATGAATGAAACAAAATACACCAGAAAATGTATAGGCCAAGCAGTGATTATGATTTTAGCTTTCAGATAAACTCCAAGAAGTGAACTCCTGATTCAGTTGAAGGCAATGGGAAAGGAACCCAATGTGGATAAATAATCACATCTACAACTTCTGTAGCATAACAACGTCTTTAGGTCCAATTTCTTTCTCCTTTTAAAAATACCCTCTAACGTAATTATCATCACTATTAACACATGCCTCCCTTCTTTCCTTGCATGCCAAGGCATCATTATCCAGAGTTTCATTTCCCTGCATTGGCCAAAAGAGTTTTGGCAACTTGGGTAGCTTGCAGCACAAGGGCTATGAGAGGTCCTGCCACACCACCCCTCTATCTAGGTGAGGGTTACTCCTCTCCCCATTGGGCATGCTGATCACTGCACCCAAGACCTTAAAACCTCTCACATTAGTTACTTGTGTTCAATTTTCAGAATGTGCCTTTCTCTCTTGAACTCAGAGTCAACGTTGGCTGAAGTCAGGACCCATAGGAGACTTTCTAGCCCACCAAGGAGCCCCCTAGCCTTTAAAAAAACCATTATAAAAATCACTGTAGAGTCAAAAGCTGGCAACATAATGCCACAGAGTGGGATCACAGAATTAACCAGGTTGGAAAAGACCCTTGAGATCACCAAGTCCAACCTACCAACCAATGCCATCTAACCAACTAAATCATAGAATGGTAAGGTTGGAAGGGAACTCAAAGATCATCTAGGTCCAACCCCCTACTATAGGCTATAGACCTCCCACTAGTACAGGTCACCCAAGACCTCATCCAACCTGGCCTTCAACACCTCCAGGGAGGTTGTGGAGCACAAAAGCACAGATTCTGTGATTCTGTGCTCCATAACTTCCCTGGGCAACCTGTGCCAGTGTCTCACCACTCTCACTGGAAAGAATTTCTTCCTAACGTCCAGCCTAAATCTCCCCTCTACCAGTTCAAACCCATTGCCCCTTGTCCTGTCATTGCAAGACCTTGTCAATAGTCCCTCCCCAGCCTTTCTCTAGGCCCCCCTCAGATACTGGAAGGCTACTCTAAGCTCTCCTGGAAGCCTTCTCTTCTCCAAGCTGCAGAGCCCAAACTCTCTCAGCGTGTTCTCACAGCAGAGCTACTGCAGCCCTCTGAGCATCTTTGTTGCCTCCTCTGGGTCGGCTCCAACACTTCCATGTCCTTCCTGTGCTGAGGGCTCCAGAACTGCACACAGGACTCCAGATCATGGTAGCAAGTGCCACATCCAGTTTCTTTATAAACACCTCCAGAGACAGCAACTCCACCACCTCCCCGGGCAGCCCATTCCAGTGCCAATCATTCTCTCTGTCAAGAACTTCCTCCTAACATCCAGCCTGAACCTGCTCTGGCACAGCTTGAGGCTGTGTCCCTGGTTGCTTGGGAGAAGACACCAACCCCGCCTGGCTGCAACCTCATCGCAGGTAGTTGCAGGCAGTGATAAGGTTCCCCCTGAGCCTCCTCTTCTCCACGCTAAGCAACCCCAGCTCCCTCAGCCAATCCTCATAAGGCTTGTGAAGCAGGACAGGATGGTGTTGGGCACGAGGGTAGAAGAATCCTTGCATTCCTACCTCTAGAGCAAGGTGCTGGAGCTGAAGGTTAGCAGACAGGAACACAAAGCAATTAGCGAACTGCCAAAAGGTGTTTCCAGCGCTGTGATGCAAACCGTAACGACACCTGTGCAATAAGAGCTGTCACCTGATGTTTTACCTCATGTCACCATGATGTCACAAAACATAGTGTAGCCTTTCAGATGATGTGCTGCACCTCCTTACACCAGAAGGCCACAACCCGTGTCAGCCGTCGCTGTTCATTTCGAATTAGCGTAACCGCTCGCAGCGGCGCAGGGAAACAAAAACAAGGGCGTCACAAGTATAACATTAGGCAGGGCCATATTATGGCTATCAACAAAAATTACTGAAAGGGATACATGACACCTGAGTAGTGACTTCAGGACAAGTTACAGGTGGCTGTTGGAGTCGTGGCAGCTACCAAGAAGTGCCTGGCAGGCGCAGTTGTCTGATTTTAAAGAGGTAGAAAAGCGAAACTCCCAAGCTGGAGCAGCAAATAAAACGCAGGTGCCCTACCACAGCCACTAAAAGGCAAGTGATGCTGAGCACACACCTCACTGCCAGACAGCTGGAGCAGCACCAGGCATGTTGCTGTCATTCCCAGAAGTGCTCTCTTTGGAGAAGAACACCTCCAGGAATGTATATTAAAGGACTAGAAATGCTAATTTGTTGGCACAATTTCTCTCAAGAAATCTCCTGCCTGTGGGGATAAAGGGGAGGGGGGGGGAAAAAAAAGGAAAGACAAAACAAAATCCTAGGAATGCATGTGTTCCTTGTGTTCCTTTTTGTTTGTGCTTTTGGGGTTTTAATTATTTTCACTTGGGGTGGGTTTATTTCTTTGGGTTGTTTGGTTTTTTGTTATTCAGTTGCTTGGTTTTGTTGTTGTTGGTGGTGGTTTTTTTGGTCGTTCTTCGGTTGGTTTGGTTTTGGGGTTGGGGTTTTGTTTGACTGTTCATTCGGGGTTTTTAAATGATCCTTTCTTTAATTCTGTGGACTAAAAATGACTTTCCAGCTTTTCCAGGTAGCACATATAACAGGATCACAGAATGTCAGGGGTTGGAAGAGACCCAAAAAGATCATCCAGTCCAAGCTCCTTGCCAGAGCAGGACCAGAAAATCTAGCTCATGTCACACAAGAACACATCCAGACAGGCCTTGAAAGGCTCCAGAAAAGGAGACTCCACAACCTCTCTGGGCAGTCTGTGCCCTTACAGTCAAGAAGTTCCCCCTTGTGTTGAGCTGGAATCTCCTGTGCTGCAGCTTCCATCCATTGCTCCTTGTCCTATCCCAGGCAGCAAGTGAGCAGATCCTGTCCCCTCCACTCCTAACACCTAACCCTCAGATATAGAAATTACCCTGAGCACATGGAAATATTTTGTATGCTTGTTGCCTGCCTTGGTGTGCACCTGGGGAGCTGTTCAAACAAATGGCAAATAGTCTGCAAAATGGACATTGAATATTTGGTGGTTTTGGGTTTTTTTCATCTTTCTTCCTCATGCTGAAATAGCCAAGACTAATAATAACCTGGTTTCATTTGCAAAATGTATATCCTGCAGCTGATCATATGATTCACCATGATTGCAAAAGAGAGATTTAAGGAAGAAAAAAATAAATAAATAAACCCAGTATTTTAGTTGCCTGGGCTATGAGAAATCAAGAAGTTACTTAACATCTGCAGCCAAAATTAAATATCTTAGGTACACAATGTATCAGGGGAGAACCCAGCAGATCCTTAACTTGCCTAAACCTTGCTGCCAGAAGCTTGAGCAGAGTTTGCCATGGGAAGATTTACAGAGGTGCTGAGCAAGGGGGAAATTTCATGCAGAGAAGAGATGGTCATTGACCTGTAATTCCTTGGCACACATTTGGGCTGATCTTCTGTCCTTACTGACTAACTTTGAGTCCAAAATGCTGTTTGTGTTGTATGTGAGAAGGAAGTTAAAATATACTGTTTTGTCATGGAATGACTACATCTGAACAAGTCCTCATTCATAGAATGGTTTAGGTTGGAAAGGACCTCAAGGATCACCCAGTTCCAACCCCCTGCCATAGGCAGGGACACCTCCCACTAGCACAGGTCATTCAAGGCCTCCTCCAACCTGGCCTTGCACACCTCCAGGGTGGTTGTGTAGCACAGATTCAGTGCTCCACAACCTCCCTGGGCAACCTGTGCCAGTGTCTCCCCACCCTCACTGCAAACAACTTCCTCCTAACATCCAGTCTAAATCTCCCCTCTGCCACTTCAAACCCATTACCCCTTGTCCTGTCATTACAAGACCTTGTCAATAGTCCCTCCACAACCTTCCTGTAGCTCCCCTCATATACTGGAAGGCTACTCTAAGGTCTCCTGGAAGCCTTCTCTTCTCCAGACTGCAGAGCCCCAACTCTCTCAGGCTATCCTCACAGCAGAGCTGCTCTAACCCTCTGATCATCATCTTAAGTCATGCCTTGGAATTATAGGTACTGCCTGAACAGGAAAAGTGACTTTTTTTGCTCTGCCTGACATGCTGGGAATCACTGATCATAGAATGGATCACAGAATGATTAAGTTGGAAGGGACTAACCAATCTAACCAACTAAATCATAGAATGGTAAGGTTGGAAGGGACCTCAAAGATCATCTAGTTCCAACCCCCCACCAGGTTGCTCAAGGTCTCATTCAACCTGGCCTTGAACACCTGCAGGGAGGTTGTGGAGCGCAGAATCACAGAATTTGATTACATTCTTTGATTCTGTGCTCCACAACCACCCTGGGCAACCTGTGCCAGTGTTTCACCACCCTCACTGCAAACAACTTCTTCCTAACATCCAGTTTCACTCTCCTCTCTGTAAGTTTAAGGGCTGATGAAGAGGGATAACATAAATTGGTCAGCAAGGCAAAGGCAGCCCCCATGCTGCTGTGCTGGTTTGAAGCTAATTGGAGTAATTTAATGGGAAATAAAGATTAAATCCTGTGAAAAGAAAAACAATGGTGATGTTGACTTCACTCATAGGTTTGCTGAGATGTGTAAAAACAAGGACACAAACATAGGTAACACAGAGAGTCTCTGTCTTAGGGAGCTGCTGTGTCTTCTGGCCTTCTGCTGCTAACCCAACTAATCATTCCGCTTCTAACCCCCATTGCCCATCCTCCAAACTCAACCTTGCACATAAGCCAGACCTTGGGGTAATGTAGAGGTGTGGAAAGAAGGTGGAAGGGTGGTTTGGAGCCTCTCCTGGAGACTCTGATTTCTGGGAGGGGAGTTGTGTTTCTGTATTACCTTTAACTTGTATATTTCTGTAACTGTTCCTGTTTGTTGTGTATATCTCTGCTTGTGTATTGTGCTAAGCTGTAAATAAGCTGCTCACCCCAGCCAGTCCCCAGGCAAAGCCTCCACTCTGCTGGGAACTCCTCAAGCAACCTCCAGAAACTATAAACATAAACCCAAAACCTTCCAGAAGGCCATACCACAAAATCTATCCCTTCTATTTTTCATTCCATTTCATTTCATTTATTTAGCAATGCTAAATAAACCCTACAAAGTCATTCACTAACACCACACTCGGTTTACATCATCTTCAATGTCCTAGTTGGACCACATGTGGGGTATCAATCCAGTTGTGATCTCTGCAATTCAAGTGAGGCAGGGAACTACTGGAGAGAATCTAGCAGAGGCTGCAAAGATTCCAGGGGCCTGGAGCATCCCTGTGAGGAGGCAAGGTTGAGAGCCCTGGGGCTGTTGAGCCTGCAGAAAAGCAGATATCTCCTCAGTGGTCAGCAAAAGCTAAAGGGTGGGAGGCAAGAGGACACTGCAGTCTTCTCAGTGGTGCCTGGTGACAGGACAAGGGACAACAGGCACAAACTGGAACACAGAAGGTTCCACCTGAACGCCAGGAGAAACTTCTTTGGGGTGAGGGTGTTGGAGTCCTCAAGCAGGCTGCCCAGAGAGACTGCAGAGTCTCCATCTCTTGAGAGATTCCACATCTGCCTGCTCACGACGTTGTGCAACCTACTCTGGACGGCCTTGCTTTAACAAGGGTGTTGGACCAGATGGGCTCCAGAGGTCCCTGCCAACCATCCTGTGATTCTTGCTGCTGTGATGTAAAGCTGGTGGTTTCAGATGTGGCCCTTGCTCTCTGCTTTGTTATTTTGGGTGTGTTGGTTATTTTTTTTCTCCTCAGTCGCTGTGCACTGATGAGTAATAAGCCTAAAAGGCCAAACTGCCCAGTCTGCTTTCACTGGCAAATTAATTAGTCCTGCTGGCTGGCTGAAAAACTCAAAGTATAGGAAGGGGAACATTTTCATTTCAGGTACTATAGAATATTTTCACTAACTGTAGTTAGTACAAAGCTGAATAACAAGCTAAGCTGACAAAACTATTAAGTAGCTCTTTTGAGATGAAAAATGGATTTCACAATTAAGAATCAATGTGATGCAATCCCACACTTCAATAAAGCAAAAATCCTTTATTTTCTAATAATTATTCATTGAGCACCTTCTTCATTGACCAAACACTTAATTCTGTCCACTATGCTTAATCACTATTCAAAGAATATTTCTCTCTCTGACAAGGAGTTGGTGTTGGGTTTAAAGGTGTGAGTTTTGGTTTTGCAGAGTTTCCTGTTCCTGCCTTTTAAATTTGCTGATGAGTTGGTAGTAGGTTGGATGAGGCTTTGAGTGACCTGTTCTAGTGGGAGGTGTCCCTGCCTATGGCAGGGATTGGAACTAGATGATCTTTGAGGTCACTTCCAACCTAAACTATTCTGTGATTGTAATAAAGTTAAGGCTCCAAGGATGTCTGAATTTTAGCTGATTACCAATTACTGAAGTGTAAATAGACAGAGTATTTTCAACTACATATAACAAATCAAAACTACATGCTTGTTAGCACAAAAGGAGTGGAAAATGAGGGGGGAAAGCTTCTGGATGTGGTGCTTGGGGATATGGTTTAGGATGTACCTTGCAGAGCAGGGTTATTGGTTGGATTTGGTGATGTTGAAGGGCTTTTCCAACCTGGATGTTTGTGATTGTGCTTGTAGCAGTGGGAACAGCTGCAATCAGTGAGGTCGTCCTGAATGGCAGAGATTGCACCACTGCTTTTTGCTTGTGATGCAAATTTGGGTCTAAAGCAAAAAAAAAGGAAATGGAAATGGAAATCAAAAGCTCTCCCATGTTGTCTTAGAATCTGAGAAAGGAGAACTGGCCTGAAATGGTGCATCTGTGCGGTTAACTCTGCTCGGGTGCTTGGTTGCAGAGCTGCTCTGCTGAAAAGAACATTGAGAGCTGCAGGAACAGGAGCTGCCTGGTAGCTAAATGAATACCTCTCCTTATTTCTCCTGGCACTACATGAACTACCTTGCTAATAAGTTTGTCATCAACAATCTCACCCTTTCCTTAGAGCTTATACAACCCAAGACTAAGTGCTGCATGACAGCATCGTACCTTCATCACCAAGTATGATGATGGACACTCAGGGGTCAGTGCTAGGACCAGTGCTGTTTAACATCTTTGTCAGTGCCATGGCCAGAGGAATCAGTGCACCCTCAGCAAGTTTGAAGATGGCACCAAGCTGTGTGGCACAGTCAACTTGCTAGAGGGCAGGGATCTATCCAGAGGGACCTGGACAGGCTGCAGAGCTGTGCCCAGGCCAACCTCATGACATTCAACAAGGCCAAGTGTATGGTCCTGCACCTGGGTAGACACAATGCCAAGTACAACTCCAGGCTGGGTGGGGAATGGCTGAGAGCAGCCCTGAGGAAAAGGCCCTGGGAGTCTGGGGTGATGAAAAGCTCAGCATGAGCCTACAGTGTGAGTGCAGCCCAGACAGCAACTGTGTGTTGGGCTGCAGCAAGAGCAGTGTGGCCAGTAGGGCAAGGGAGGGGATTGTGCCCCTTTGCTCTGTTCTCCTCAGAC
>VWZE01023882.1:22574-36190 GCA_013396675.1 Eubucco bourcierii
CAAGGGAGGTGATTCTGCCCCTTTACTCTGCTCTCGTCAGACCCCACCTGGAGTACTGTGTGCAGTTCTGGAACCCTCAGCACAGGAAGGACCTGGAAGTGTTGGAGCAGGTCCAGAGGAGGGCCATGAAGATGATCAGAGGGTTGGAGCAGCTCTCCTATGAGGACAGGCTGAGAGAGTTGGGGTTCTTCAGCCTGGAGAAGAGGCGGTTTTTGAGGAGACCTGATAGTAGCCTTCCAGTATCTGAAGGGGGCCCGCAGGAAGGCTGGGGAGGGACTATTTACAAGGTCTTGCAATGACAGGACAAGGGGCAACGGGTTTAAACTGGCAGAGGGGAGATTTAGACTAGATATCAGGAGGAAGTTCTTTCCAGTGAGGGTGATGAAGCACTGGAACAGGTTGACCAGGGAGTTTGTGGCTGCCCCCTCCCTGGAGGTGTTCAAGGCCAGATTGGATGAGGCCTTGAGTGACCTTGTCTTGTCTTAAACAATGACAGAGTGAAAGAATCAACTTCTTTGTTTGTTATTATTTTGCTAAAGGAAAGTACTACCCAGAAAACTCCTGAATTAATCAAAACTTTAGGCAACATTTGTCAAGTGCTTAATGCCTGCTTTGCCTAAGTCTTTAGCACTGGGTCCAGCAGTTCTCTGGACATCCAGACTCATGAACTAAGAGCCAGGGAGTGGAATCAGAAAGAAGTCATCACAATAAATGAAAAAGTGGTCAGTGATCTCTCATGTCACTTGGAAGCACACAAGTCTTTGTGACCAGATGGGTTACACCCAAGGGTGCTGGAGGAGTTGGCAGATATACACACCAAGATGCTTTCCATTATTTACCTGAAATCTTGGTTAACTCAAGAGGTGTCAATGGACTGGAAGGTAGCAAATGTAGGCATCTATCTACAAGAAAGGAAGAAAGGAGGATTTGGGAAACTGTAGACCTGTCAGTCTGACCCTGGTACCAGAGAAGGTCATAGAGCAGGTCGTCGCAAGTGTCGTTACATGCCATATAAAGAACAACCAGGGAATCAGGCCCAGTCAACAAGCGTTTATGAAGGGCAGGTCCTGCCTGACAAACCTGATCGCTTTCTTTGATTAGATGGCTCAACTACTGGACAAGAGAAATTGTCAGAGACTAAGATAAACAATACGTCCCAACATCTCAGAAACAAACTTGTTTTGAGCTAAATTTCTAAGAAATGCTAAGAGAACATCCTGTTGTACTCACTGTCCCAAAGGTTCCCTCTTGCATGAGCACCCCAATATACAACAACTGGACAAGAAACCAACCGGGGAATGCAGAGTGAACTTGTGCCTGCTACCATGGGACAACCTGCCTGACTGCTCAGCTTGCATGGACTAAAAGACCAACATTCTGGACCAGCACAGCTGGAACTGAACTCTTGTGACCTGCCACACACAGGAGGTGAAGGCTTCCTGTTGTGACAGGTGATGTTGATTCTGACACAATTGCAGTCTAGCTTTATCAACAGCAGTGTTCGTTTTGAAGAAACCAGCCAGACAAGAGGGGCTTAAGCCTGGAAACCCCCTTCCACAATGAGCATGCCCAACACCACTGGACAGTGGGCCTGGATAATCAAATCACTCCTGGAAAATGCTAAGTGAGTCTCAGAAAAACATACCTATTCAATAAGGCAGACAGGTAAAAGAAGAAAAGCTCCAACCTGCAGACAGAATGTTCCAAATCACTTTTCACTTTCTTCAAATGGTCTTTCAAGATGCTACATGACTCTGGGGTAACCTCTCTTCTCTCTGTGTGGGGATATATTTTTTTCTTTCTCTTTTCTCTCCATTACCTCTTTTACTTTCTCCTGTCCCTCTCCCTACCCTTGTGTAAGTCATGTGAATTCAATAAAGCTAGCCTATGCATTTGATACCATTTGTGCTTTAATTCTGTGCCTCAGAATCTGAATCTCCCACACCTAGGATTCATCCAGACTGGGACAGAAAGGATGTGGATATTGTCTACCTAGACTTTCTAAGAGCTTTTGACAATGTTTCCCTCAGAATTCACCTGGACAAACTGGCAGCTCATGACTTGAGTGAGCACACACTTTGCTACATAAAGCAAAGGATGGACAAACAGGCCAAAGGAGTGGTGATGAGCGGAGTGAAATCCAGCTGATGGCCACTCACAGGCGATGTTCTTCATGGCTCACTGTTGGGATCACTTCTATTTAACATCTTTATTGATGATCTTGATGAAGATATGGAGTGTGTCATCAATTTGCAGACAACACCAAATTAGGTGGGAATTCTGATCTGTATGAGGATAGGGAGGCTCTACAGAAAGACTTGGACAGATTGGATCAATGGGCCAATGTTAATGGCATGAGGTTCAGCAAGTCCAAATGTCAGGTCCTCCACTTCAGTCACAACAACTCGAAGTAATGCTATATGCTTGGAGAAGTTGGTTGGAAAGCTGTTTAGCTGAAATCTACTTGGGAGTTCTAACTGAGGAACAGTTAAATACAAGCAAACAGTGTGGCCAGATGGCCAAGAAAGCCAATGGCATCCTGACGCTATATTAGAAATGCTGTTTCCAGCAGGAGTAGAGAGGTGATTGTTCCCTTGTACTCAGCACTGGTGAGGCCACACCTTGAATATTGTGTTAAGTTTTTGGCACCTCAATACAAGAGATGTCAAGGTGCTGCAGAGAGTGTAGAGGTGTGCAATAAAGCAGGTGAAGGACCTAGAGAATAAATCTTATGAGGGAGCTGAACCTGTTTATTCTGAAATAGATGAGCCCTGAAGAGAGACTTCATTACTGTCTACAGCTACCTGAAAGAACATTGTGGAAAGGTTTGTACTGATCCCTTCTTAGAGGTAGTCAGTGACAGAACAAGAGGGAATGGCCTCCCAGCTACTATCTACAATGAGTTGTAAAACTCCTTGGAATTACTTGTGATGGTGTTCATATTACAGGGGGTAAATACAATACCATTAAAAAAAAAAAAATTATTACAAGCACTGATCCACAGTAGCGTAAAGCATTTAAAAAAGTTCTTCAGTTCAAATACAGTATTTTTTAAAGTAAAAAACAAACAAAAAATTAAATCTTAATCTTCTTTCAGTAATGTTAATAAAATATTGATATACAATCAATAGAATCTATCTATCTGAAAATAGAATACAGTTGAACACAGTGTTTGCATTCACCTTTGGTTGGTCATTTGATTATGAAAGAGAAAATTGGTGTTGGAACTGATATATAAGGAATAACTGAAACAGAGTAAAGCATCTGTGACTGGTACCTTAATCAGTTATTAGCAACGTAACTTGCAGGATCTATATGAGGAATGCAAATAGGTTTGGTCTATATTACATAATCTTATTTGGGATGGGAAAGCCTTCAAATGTTCGAGGAAATGTTTAATGAAAAACATGACAGCATTAACAAGAAACAGAAAGTATATGTCATCAGGACTTAGAGAAAAGATTGTTACTAGCCAATATGAGACTCTATAGTAAATAACCTTGACACTGTTAAGAGATGAACGGAATGGGTCAGCTGCAATTGTCTTGGAGGTTCTTAGAGCCTAACAAAATTTAAACTGTATAAGTAAAGATAAATTTAATGAGTGTTATTCATCATTATATATTCAATCAGGGTCAGTATATCTCTGTAGAGAAGAGGAAATGGTAAATGTTTCATAACTGAGTTGGCAGAAGGCCTCCTCTACCTTTATGACAGTAGATTTTTCCTGTGTTGGTAACATTCATCATTTACTCTCTGTGGATTTAACATGCCAGTGAACACCATCTTTGCAGGTATTGTTGATAAAGAAAACAGATGTCTGTGCAATGGAGTTTTTTCCTCCATTTATTCTTTTAGGACTAATGAGGATTTTTACAATAAAAAGAGATCTTTACACTTTGTAACGATAATTCGTGTAAGAGCAAAATATCCATTCACACACTTTCTGGTAGTGAGTTCAGGGAGTACAGTTTAGAATCTAGATATGTTACTCTGTCAGTATTTAGTTGTGTGTTGAATTTTGAAAGTTCCGTATTTCTCACAATACCAATACCAATACTGGTTCTACATGTACAAAAAAACTATAAGCGATTTCATCATTTATATAAAAGAACATGCATTTATATAAAAGAACATACAATGGATGCTACAGGAATGAGTGTGTATTATTTTAGAGCTATTTTCATATTATTTCAAATTAGTTAATAAAACCTGGTAGTTTTTCATTTGTTATTCTGTTAAAACTAAAATGATTATATTGATATTGTTTCCAGTGTATTATGTTTACTTCTAAAGATGTATCTCTGCTCCCAGGAAGAAGATCAGTGATGTATAGTGTATTGGAAAGGTCTGTCTGATGGTGTGCTGTAGGTTTATGTTAAAATGTTACTGGAGCTCCATCAGTGGAAATTGTTTATTCTTCTTATTTTTATTTTTTTTATTGGGCAAGACAACATTATCTGTAGTGCATGCCAGAATAAATGAGCTACCAGCAGAATTTCCACTTACAATTTTTTTCTTGAAAACAGAAAAAGCAAACAATTGACACACAATCCCCCCAAAACACCAAAAAACAACAAAACCAAAACCCCACAAAACACCATCAAACACATTTGCTTTGCATGTTCAATACAGTCATCATTAAAAAAATGCATTAAATCAGAAAAAAAAAAAGTGCATAAACCATTGCTTAAACCATGTTCTGTTGCCCTGTTCTTAACTGTTCCAGATGTTGCAGTGGCAGTGTGTAACCATATATTTGACTGCACATCTAAATGGCAGGTTGCTACTAGCTATTAGTCATTCTATATCTACAGATGTTTATGTAAATATTTATATCTACAGATATTTATGTAATATTTATGGCATTTTTAAGCCTAAGGGACATTTTCTGATTGTTCATTGGAATCATGAGCATACCAGTGTGATGGTATGGCCCTGAATAGCAGTCAAGCACCCACACAGTTGCTTGTTCACACTTTGGCGTCTGCAGCATGGGGAAAGAAAATAGGAAGAATCAGAAAATACATAGCTTAAAATCAGGACACAAATATCAGTCAAGGCAGTCTGTTCCCGTGTTCTGTCACCCTCACAGTGAAACAATTTTTCCCCATGCTTTCTTGGAACTTCCTATGTCTCAACTTTCACCCCTTGCCCCTTGTCCTGTCATTGGATATCACTGAGAGGAGTTTGACTTCATCCTCTTGTCACTCTCCATTTACATAGACATTAATGAGGTCACCCCTCAGTCTCCTCTTCTCCAAGCTAAGGAGTACCAGTTCCCTCAGTCTCTCCTCATAGGCAAGATGTTCCACTCTCATAATCATTTTTGTGGTTCTACACTGGACTCTCTGAAGCAGTTCCCTGCCCTTCTTGAACTAAGGTGCCTGGAACTGGACTCAGTATTGCAGATGCAACTTCGCCAGGAAAGAGTAGAGGGGTAGGAGAACCTCTCTTGATCTTGAGCAGAATGCAGGGCAGAGCAGTGAGGCACAGCCACAGTCAAAACCACAACCCTTCTAATACACTCCAGAATGGCATTGGCCTTCTTGGCCACAGGAGCTCATTGCTGTCTCATGGTTAACCTTCCATCAACCAGGACCTTCAGGTGCTTTTCCCCTTCACTGCTTTCCACCAGGTCAGTCCCCAACCTATACTCATATGTGGGGTTACTCTTTCCCAGGTGCAAGACTCTACACTTGCACTTGTTGAATTTCATCGCATTTCTCCCTGCCTGTCTAGGTCTCACTGAATGGCATCACAACCCTCTGGTGCCTCAACAATTCCACCCAGTTTTGTCTCGTCAGCAAACTTGCTGACTTACTGTTGTTGATGAATATACTGAATACTTCTGGTCCGGGTCTTGACCCCTGAAAGTCTCCACTAGACACAGGCCCCCAACTACACTCCATCCCATTGACCACAATTCTCTGATTTCTTCTATTCAACTAGTTCACAATCTACCTCACTACCTGACCACCCAGGCCACACTACCTCAGTTTAGCTGTGAGAATGCTATGGGAGACAGTGTCAAATACTTTATTGAAACCAAGAAAAAACACATCCACTGCTCTACCATCATGTAGCCAGCTTGTTATGTACCCATAAAAGGCTATTAGGTTGGTCAAACGTGACTTCCCTTTGGTAAAACCATGTTGGCTGCTCCTGGTGACCCTATTGTCCTCCGTATACCTAAGGACTGTGTCGTGGATAAGTTGCTCCATTACCTTACATAGAATGGAAGTGGGGCTGACTGGTCTATTGTTACATGAGTCCTCCTTCTTATGTTTTTTGAAGAATGCAGTGATGTTTGCTCTCCTGGAGTCCCCAGGCACCTCTCCTATCCATCATGACTTACCAAAGATGATGGAGAGTGGTCTGGTCTCATAGGCCATGATTTAATTCCTTCTTTCAAAAACAAGCAATTCTTCTGAATTCAGTGATTTTTTCCTAATGTGCATATGTTAAATAGAAACCTCTGACATGGTTAGTGCTATTTATTTTTTTTAATGGTTTCATCCCTTTTGTCGTATACATGAGTATTTAATTTCTCTATAATGACTTCTTCAGTCACTTTAACTTACTCTTCTCACTAATAATTCTTTTCTCCTACAGTGATTTAAGATGGTATTAGCATCTGTTTAACAATTTCACTGATTTCACAACACACTCTTAATCCATTTTTCAGGCAATCCTGATAAATATTTCTCAGTTTGTCTTGTTAGCATACTGAAGAACAGCAATTTCAATATGAAAAGTGCAGTTAATTAGGCAAAGGCCTTTTCTCAGGCTCTACAGCCTTCAAAACCAGTTTGGAAGCTGCAAGTTTTTGGTATTTTAGTCTTGTTTGTAAGTCTTAACTGGTTTATCTTCACAAGTCTCCCTCCTTCAGCGGCTCGGTTGGGTAGCTTGGCAGACCTTCATTCTCAGAGCTAATGTAAACATGTCTTAGCTGTAAGCATGTCAGCCTTTCTCTTGAAGCACTCTATAGTAACTTACATTCCTGTTACATAGTTTTCACATAGTAAGCTAGGCAGTTATCCCACACTTGGTTTCAGATCATTACCCTGTTTTTCATTTGTGTAAAGGGTTGTATGCAATTAAAAACAATATGCTGCAAAAAAAACAACATACCACCACCACCAAACCCCAAAACCCAAAGAAACAAACCAAAAAGCCAAACAAAACAAACAACTGAAAAATCAAAATAATGTTCTGCCATTTAGAACATCTTAATTCTGAAATGACATAGAGGTGTCATCTGTGGAGTTTTTTGATTATAGCATGAAATCATCCAGTGGTGACATGAAACAAATACTGTCAAGAATGGGTCAAATCCATATTAGAAAGATCGGACATCTGTTGCTGCATGCTTAACCTCTGCACAAAACAAAATGTGGTTAATATAACTTGGAAGATTTTCTTTTCAGATTGTAAAGGAGAGACTGTTTCAAAATTAATAATTATATTAATTTTTATATCCAGGCAGAGATTGTTAATAACTATGGAAACTGTTTATTAACATTAAATCTCGCCACAAAACTTATATACAAGGTTCAAAAACGCACAGTTTGGAAATTTACACATACAGGGAACAGGTAAACTGGAACAGTTTAAAGGCAACTAGCATAAGCAAACAATTTTACTGGCAGAGAAGGTAATTAACGATTACAAGAGGATTGAAGTATTTACTCACAAAAATATCCTGGGACAATACCCAAAGCACATGGTGGGCTGCTGCCGGGTCGGAAGCTGTAAGAGGCTTTGGAGTTTCCTCAGGCTCCTGGGTGCTTCAGATAGAGGAGGTAGACATCTCTGACCTGGTCCTGGCTCTCTTGGCAGTAGGCTCTCATGTGCAAGCAGATGTCTAGCGATGTGCATTTCCGGTATGGTGTCACGCTGGCTATGCAGGTCAAATGCGTGGAGGCATCAAAGCCTGAGCAGACCCCGCAATGTGCTACCTGCTCATCCTTTACATCCATTTCAGCCCGAGACTGATGGGCCTTTGGACATAGATTAGCCAATCAGGATGGCAGTTTGCCCAGTTTGCCCATATTAGGTGAAGCTGGGCCCTTTCTCCCCTTTCCTGTGACCACCACCCCCAACACAGAGGGAGGGGGAGCAGGGGAGCATGCCTGGGCAAGCCAGGACATATATAAGCCCACCTTTGGCCTATTCAGGCCTACCACTACACAGGTGCACAATAGTTTATGCAACTAGTATCTCTAATGCATTATATGAAACATGCATCAACGGCCCTGCTGCAATTGTTTACCTTGTGCTTTAAAAAATTACAGTAAAATTTTATAGCCTTTACAAGCTATCTTTTACTCTTTTGTTATGTTTGCAGTGGGTTTTAATTTTTAAACCTGTTCCAGAAGACAGCAATTCTTCCACTTTTCACTACTTTCCTTTGGATTAAAGCAGACTATAGTTGCACCTTCTCCTCACAATACAACTATTTTTCTTCTATACATTTGCTTAAATCATTAGCTGTTACACCTAAAAGCAGACACATACTCTAAGTGATTGTTCTCTGGAATAAGTAGATTAGATTAGTTCCCATCAGCGTCTTACATATGACAGTCTTACTATTGGATCCCATAACGGCAGTTGGTTGACATAGTGTTTCCCTTCTTAAACATGGACATAAGCATTATCTGTTTCTATCTTCCTAGATTTTGGTAGTGTTAATATGGAAAATCAGTTACTTAGTTTCTTGTGTTTCTCATATATATCTTTAAAAAAGAAATAGAAAATAGAATTATAAATTATAATTTCATTGTTTGGAATTTAAAAAGTTTATTAAAAATATAACTTTTAAACATTAGTAGCATAAAATCACATATTAAACTGTTATCTATTGACAGAACTATCTCCTTAGCAGAAATTTCTCTTCCCTTTTTAAAGGGATTAGTAAATTTCAGCCTGCAACTCAGTGGTTTCTCATACTAGAATTTGTCTTATTCCTTGGCTGATTTTATTTTAATTTTTTCCTTATTCTGTTTTTCTTTTTATATAGTTTTTAATTTTCCCCTTGAGTTTGTAAGAATTTGGAATAAGTGTAACGTGTTAGGAATTTCACACACACACACACTACTTGAAGTTAGCCAGACTAACTCAGACAGTTTGGAAGTAAGATGAAGCTATATTTACATCACTGCAAAATTTACAAGCATATACACACAATATATACAAATATTTACAGGTATTTACAATTATATACAAAATGGAAGTAATATAGAACTCCCGATTCCCTCCCAGATAAAGCAAACTGCCCAGAAGTGCTCAAGGCTAACCCCTCCCCCCTGCCCCTCTTTTTGTTTTCTCCCTCTTCTATCTCTGAAACCCGTTCATAAGCAGCTTACATGGTTAATTATCAAAGTTAGAGGTGAGATGCCAGAACAGGTCAGGGTTAGAAGAAAATGTCCTTGATCAAGCAACACAGAGTCCAGAGAGAGAGAAATGAACGGGACAACACCCCAGGCGAAAGTGTCCAAACATTATTTATGTTTTGACTTTTCATACCTCTCAGGAAACCAATGAATTTTATAGACATTATAATAATTTTCTTTTCACAATGAATGATCTAATTTCTCTCATTAAAATATTCCAGTTAGCCTTCTCCTCACCTGTGAGAAGAATTGTTAGCCATTAAATTTCAAATTTATATTGAAACCCACGAGGCAGTAAGTAGCAGTTGGCAATTTGGTGATTGTTCCTTATAAGGTAAAACTTCTTGTTGACAGACAAGGATTCTCAGCTGTGCATAAGATATTCCAGGAACCTAACAGTACCTAGAAGAACTCCTCTCCTGCATTGAATGCTGTGCATTAGACTCTGTATAATTAAAATAGTGTGTGGCAGGATTTGTCCTCCATCACTAGCATTTCCTGTTTTTACTTCAGGATTGTACCTCTCCTTATGCTCCCTTCCAATCAATGTGCATAGATTACTACTGAAAAAAATATAGGTTCTCCTGAGATCATACTCTCTTCTTCTGTGTGCTCTACACACTTCTTTGCCAGGGAAATAGCAGATAGTGTGTTCAAATTGAATTTTGGTCCAGTTCTATCATCTAGTCCTCCCTTCAAGGAAGTTTTCTTCTGCTGATCATTGAATTGCCTGTTAAGAAATTATTCAATATTAATAATCTGTATTAAATTTGATATCCAGACAGAGATTGTTAATAACTATGAAATTTGTTTATTAACATATGAACTTATTTACAGGGTTCAAAACACACAGTTTGGAAACTTATACATACAGGGAGCAGGCAAAACTGGAACACTTTAAGAGGTAACTAGCATAAGCAAACATTTTTACTGGAAAAGAATGTTTGTAAGGTCACTTACACCACTTGTGGTTAGTTATCCCACTTAGCCATTGGATGGATGCAAGAAACTCCTTTCTGCTTATGGCAGAAGGCAATTAGTGAATTACAAGAAACAATACAAGTATTTACTCACAAAAATATTATCTGACAGTACCCAAAGCTCATGGTGGGGTTGCTGTCGGTAGCCGTTAGAGGTTTTGGAGTTCCCCAGGCTTCTGGTTGCTGGAGAAAGGAGGTAGACAATCTCTGACCTGATCCTGACTCTCTGGGTGATCTGTGTTATCTCCAGGATTTCCCATCTTGGTAGGAGGCTTTCAGGTGTGGGCAGGATGTCTTGCAGTGTGCAGTCACAGCACAGTATCACATTTGCTGTGCAAGCCAAACGTGTGGAGGCTTTTTAGAGCCTGATCCAGGTTGCTGTAGTTCCACACAGCTCAGAATATAAGGTAGTAGGAACACAGATAGCAGAGCACCCGGATACAATGGGAAAGCACCCATATAACAGCAGAGCACACATATAACGGCAGAGCACATGTTGTGCTCTCTGCTCATCTCCTTTTATACAGCCTGAGACTAATGGGCCTTGTTTACCACAGGATGCAAAACAAGACTGGGCAGGCCACAGTCTTCGGACTCAGTGGCTCCAGATTTTTCTGTCTTATTTCCTGCTGCTGCTTCTCCCCAAAACAGAAGGAGGGAGAGGAGAAAACATGTCTGGTCAGGCAAGGACATGTATAAATATATTTTGACCTATATTTTGGTATTTATGTCATCAGCAACAGTAATTTTTGTTTCAGAGTCAAGGTAAACGTGTGTTGACATTATTTTTCAGTATCCAAGCTTTGCTTCCACGATGGATTCACAATTGTTACATAACAAAATGCTTGACTTACCCACATCCCGTGAGCCTTATTTGCAAATATGCCATCATGATAGGCTGCCTATCATCATGCCTAGGCCCAGAGAATGTTTCACCTCAAAGACACACATGGAGAACAGTTGTTTCTCAAGTTAGTTACTGCAACATAAACATAGAGAATTAAATGCAAAAATGAAACATGATATAGAACAGCAGCATTATTTTTTTTATATTTGAACTGCAAACAAAGATACTGCTAGTTATTGGAGCTGGATTTGATGTGGTTCATTCATATGTATCAGATACATCCATCTTACAGATCTGTAAGATGGAAGCTCATTAATATCTCAGTCAATCAAGGTAACATCTTTACAGTATGATTGTTGTAGCTGAAAGAACACTACAAGTGGGATTTATAAAAAAAAAAGTTTATAAATGTCTCTATTGTGTAAATATTCTGTCTCTCTCAGTGTATCTCCAGGTATGTTATAAATCACTGATTTTCAGCCCACTGACAAGCATGGGGTTTGTTCTTTTTGATTTTTTTTTTATTCTTTAAACATACTTAATATCTCTGTTTACTTCCAGTGGTTTATAGATACTCAACCTCAGAGTACTCTGGATCAACTCACTTTACTGTTAATTGAGGTGACTTTATTTGTTGTGTTATTTAGCTGTGTGTGTTTTTCAGTTCTTCTTAATTTTACTCCATATGCCCAACGACTACTCTCAAAGATTTTGTTCTCATTCAGGATACTGCAATTTGCATGACTTCTTGAAATTAGTATCATTCTCCATTTGCTTCATGCTGTTTATAAAAGAAAAACTCTACAGGACTTTATCTTCCCCCCAGTGTGTGAACAGAACTCCCATTAGTGTTAATGAAAGTTTCATGTGCTCATTAAATTGTAGACTCAGTTAAAAAAGATGGGAACACTAATTGACCTATCTTTTTCCAAGACGGAAGAATTTAGTTCATTATGTCTAAACTAAATCTAATCAGTACTGTCATGTCTATAGGCTAACTTTAAATACTGATAGCAGTTCTGCTGTCTGTATTAGCAGTTTTCTTCAGTGTTTGTGGAACAAATACAGAAATTGTAGTAACCTGTTCAAAACTGTAATAAACTGTTAAAAACAGAATTTCTCCTACTTTGGGAAGTTTGTTAAGTGCATCATATTATCATATATAGTAAGATGTGTATAAACTCTCAAAGGAAAAATTATATGCTACAACCACTATGTTAGGCACAGTATTCATATGAAGACTATTATGTATTCTGTCAGTCTTGACAGAATGTTTCAGAATGCTTGAATGTTTCAGTTTTCAGTTTTCTCAAATAATTATCTTTGCTACAACTTCCTGCATCTGAAAAATTGTGTCACAAATGGTCAGCAATGAGTATTTGGAACTGTAACTTTTACAGGTATGATGGATCAGCGTAGATTTTATGCTACTTCACATTAACACCAGTGGAGAAAGCATAGCACAAAGAAAAACATGAAACAAACTCTGAGATACCTAGTATGTTTTGAAAGCATATTAAATACCTAGCTGATTGAAAGTGCTGTTTGTGTGGAAAAGTAATTCTAAGTGGTTTTCATTGATTCAGAAACATGAAAGTCAAGGTATATGGTAACCTTGCTTTAAAGTAACAAATCCTTGTATTTTTGTGTAGTAGGCAAGATTTAGTCTAACTGCTTAGGTGATATGCTTAGGTCATACACACAAGGGTAATCTGAGACTACAGGTAAGACAGAAAACTGGGATTCATACTTAGCAGGGCTTAAAGATCTATCTGTTACACAAAAACAACAATGCAGGATGTTGTGGTGGTTTACCCGTGGCTGGGACAAAATGCCCACCAAAGCCACTTTATTACTCCCCTTCTTAAACAGACAGGGGAAAGGGGGAAAGGTAACAAAAGTCAGTAATAAGATAGAAGCAATTTAATAATGAAAATAAGCAGAGCAATAAACATGCGGAAAGCAAAATCAGATAGATGTTCATAGAATCATAGAATCATAGCATTATAGTCATAGAATCATAGAATCACAGAATCATAGAATCATAGAATCATAGAATGGTAAGGTTGGAAGGGACCTCAAGGATCATCTAGTTCCAAACCCCAGCCATAGGCAGGGACACCTCCCACTAGTACAGGTCACTCAAGGCCTCGTCCAGCCTGACCTTCAATGTCTCCAGAGAGGGAGCAGCCACAACCTCTCTGGGAAACCTGTTGCAGTGCCTCACCACCCTCACTGCAAAGAACTTCCTCCTAACATCTAGTCTAAATCTCCCCTCTACTAGTTTAAACCCATTGCCCCTAGTCCTTTCATTGCAAGACCTTGTAGATAGTCCCTCCCCAGCCTTCCTGTAGGCCCCCTTCAGATACTGGAAGGCTACTATCAGGTCTCCTC
>VWZE01023883.1:13070-93159 GCA_013396675.1 Eubucco bourcierii
GGGCGGGCGGGCGGCGCGGTGGCGGCGGCGGCGCCGTAGGGATCATTATAGCGCCGCGACCGACCGGGGCCGGCGGCTCCGCCCACCCCGCATTGGCTGCCACCGCCCGGCCCCCATTGGCTACCACCGTCCGTTGAGGGCAGAGCCACATTGGGGGTGGGACAGTGGGGCGGGGACAGGCGGGCACCGGGATCGGGGCTGCGCAGCACCGGGGGTGCGTTGGCACCGGGAGGGAGGGGGTTGGCACCAGGGGGCACACTGGTGAGACCGAGAGGGGTACAAGGCTGTGCACCTGGGGTGCAGAGGAGGTGTAAAGCGGATGCAAAGAGTAAACGGTGTGTAAGGGGCGTGCAAAGGGTGCATAAAGGGTAACGGAGGTGTAGCGGGGATGTAAAGATTATACAAAGGACATGCGAATAGTAAACTATGTGTAGTGGGCATGCAAGCGGTGTGTAAAGGGTAGCGAGGAGTGGAAAAGGCAAGCAGAGGATGTGCAAAGAGTAAACAGTGGATAATGTGTGTGCAACATGTGTGTAAAGGGTTAACGGATGCAGGAGGGGCTGTAACAGGAGTGGGAAGGGTAATGAGGGTGCAACACAGATGCAATGGATGGCAACAGGTGTGAATTGGGTGACTGGTGTGTAGTGGGCGTGCAAAGGATGTACAAAGGATAATGGCTGCAGTGGACTTTCAACAGGTAATGAGCATGCAAAAGGTGTGCAAAGAGTAAGGGGTATGTAAAAGATACGCTGTGGGTATACAAAGAGCCTGCCAAAGGGTAGTGAGTGTGCAAAAAGGAACAGCACAGGAATAGTGGTGTGCAACTGGTGTGTAATGGGCATGCAATGGGTGTGTAGTGTGTGTGCAAAAGGCATGCAAAGGCTATTAGGTATATAAAGGGTATACAAAGGGTGCACAAAACATAATGGGTGTGTAAGGGGTGAGCAAAGAATAACAGGGGTGCAAAAGGGACCAAGCACACACAATGACATAGAATCATAGAATCCTAGAATGGTAAAGTTGGAAGGGACCTCAAAGATCATCTAGTTCCAATCCCCTGCCATAGGCAGGGACACCTCCCACTAGTACAGGTCACTCAAGGCCTCCTCCAACCTGGCCTTGAACACCTCCATGCTGTGGCACACCATGGCACACTAGGGCCGATCTCGGCACACCTTAGTACACCCCAGGCACGGGTGTACCGAGCACATGACACACCACAGCAGCTGGCATACTGCCCACCTGTCTGGTTCTGACGTGGCCCATGGCTGCCCCACTGGCTGGCAAGCCCAAGCCTCTCACTGCTGCATGCTGAGCTGCAGTCCCACCTGCAGCTCTGGGGCTGCCCACATCTGCATGGAGCTGGGAGCAGGCTGGGAGAGTGGCTGGGAGGCCCCCTGAGAGCTGGGAGCTGGTGGCAGGCACGTGTGTGAGCAGTGTGGGCATTGTGATCTCCCAGACTTGCAGTGGAGGCACAGGGCCTGTGGAGCATGCACAAGCTGAGTGGTGAGCCTGGCACACCTGAGGGACAGGATCCATACAGAGGGACCTGGAGAAGCTCCAGACCTGGGCCCATGTGAACTTCACGAGGTTCAACAAGGCCAAGTGCAAGGTCCTGCACCCGGATCGGGGCAACCCCCAGTGTTGGTCCAGGCTGGGGATCAAGAGCTGGAGAGCAGCCCTGGGGAGAAGGACTTAGGGGTGAAAAAGATGGAGATGAGCACCGAGTGCTGTCAGCTCAGCCCTGGCTGTGCCATGGGCAGCAGGGGCAGGGAGGGCATTCTGCCCCTCTGCTGTGCTCTGCTGAGACTCCCCCCTGCAGTGCTGGGGCTAGCCCTGCAGTCCTCAGCACAGACAGGGACCTGTTGGAGTGGGGCCGAGGAGGCCACAGCAATGCTGGAAGGGCTCTGCTGTGAGGCCAGGCTGGGAGCGTTGAGGTTGTTCAGCCTGGAGAAGAGAAGGCTCCAGGGACACCTTCTGGTGGCCTTTGAGTTTTTAAGGGGTCTCTAAGAAAGGTGGGGACAGAGTTTTGAGCAGGGCCCGTTGGGACAGGACAAGGGGTGGTGAGTTTCAAGAAGAAGATTCAGACTTGAGAGAAGGAAGAAATGTTTGACACTGAGAGTGGTGAGATCCTGACCCAGGTCCCCCACCTCTGAACCCATTGTTTGGGGCTCTGAGCAACCTGCTCACAGAGCAGAGGGAGGTGACATGGGAGTGCCCAGCAAGAATGCAGGGAGCTGATGGGTCTGGCAGCCACGTGGGCACAGGTGCAAGCTGATGGATTGCAAACATGTGCCCTTCCCCCAAAAGCAGAGCTCATCCTTCTCCCCGAGGACCAGCACTACCACCATTCCCCAGCAGTGGTGGCCTCCTCGCACAACTCCTGCTCAGTGGCAGGCTCTCTGGTGCATCCCGGGCAAATGGGGAAACTGAGGCACAGCAGGAGAGCTGTGGTTGCACCCACAGACCGCAGCCGCCCCGGCAGGGACAGCCGGAAGACCGCAGTTTCCTTTTGCTGATGTGACAGCGGTGACAGCGGTGACAGTGCAGAGGCTGAGCCCCATGGCCACCCCAGTCACTCCGAGCTCTCTGGCCCCTCTCTTGCCACCGCAGCCGATCCCACAAGGCCACAAGGTTTGCTGCAGATACCCCGAGCCTAGCAAGGGCCTGGCTGCCTGGCAGCAAGGGTCTTTCCTGGCATCCCCACGTTATCCCCAGGATAAACGTGCCATTGTGTGACTTGAGGCCACAAGCTCTCTGCTTTGGTACTTGAAAGCAGCAGGGATTTGAATTTCCCCCTCAGATCAAAGCCTTCCTGCTCGATCCCAGCCATTTTGCAGTGCACTGGAGCCAAATCTGCTGCTTGCATCTGGTTGGCAGCAGCTCCTGCGCACACACCCCTCCCCCCGCCCCTGCTCCCACAGCCCAGCGCTCCGGGCGGGGGTGACAGGCACCAACAGGTCTCCCTTCAGCTTCTCCCAACTCTAAAAGAATGAACTGCCGAGGAGAAGATCAAAAGCGGAGCGTTACAGGGACCCTGAGGCGCTGGGGTTGGCGCAGCCAGAGCAACCCTGTGCCACTGATGGGGGGGTACGATGAGGGTCCCACACTCTGGTTCTTCGCCCGGCTCTGCTGGAGGCAGGGCTGGGTGATAGGTGGCTTTGGGATAGCTGCTGCTGGGCATGCAGGTTGCCGCAGCAACGGTTGCTATGGAAAACACTTTGGCAGCAAAAATTTGCAGCCATATTCCTGCGTCCATCATTGCCTTTGGGAGAGTCCCCAGTGCCCGGCGAGCCAGGCACGGACAGCTCCGTATCCGGCAGGCTGCCGCCGCGGCTGTAGGGGCTCTCTGTGCCCGGCTGGGCTCTTACTGGCTTTGCCCACTGGCTCTTGGGCATGGGAAGGCATTGGAGTAGCCCAGACTGGAGGTTTGAGGAGCGCATTGGGTATGCATGGTGTTGGGGAGCAGGCCGTGCTGTGCCATGCCACGTTGATTGGTTAATTGCTGATTAATGCCTCATTGGCCCAGCCATGCCCCAAAGTGGGACGTGTTTTGGTAAACACATCACAGAATCCCAGACTGGCAGGACCTCTGAAGATCGTCCAGTCCAACCCCTCTGCCAAGGCATGACCGCCTCAGGAAGGTCACAGAGCAACACAGTCAGCGGGGTTTGGAACGTCTCCAGAGGTGGAGGCTCCACCACCTCTCTAAGCAGCCTGCTCCAGGGCTCCAGCACCCTTACAGTGAAGCAGTTCCTCCTCATCTTTAGATGGCAATTCTGATGTTCCAGTTGGTGCCTGTTACCCCTTGTGCTGTCACTGGGCACCACTGCAGAAAGTCTGGTCCCTATATTGGGCCACAGCTCCAGGACAGCAGGACGTCCTGGGAAATGGGGTGTCACTGGGACATTCTGGATGGCTGGAACCATTCCCAGTGGAACCAGCAGCTCCTGTNCAGGGCCCGTTGGGACAGGACAAGGGGTGGTGAGTTTCAAGAAGAAGATTCAGACTTGAGAGAAGGAAGAAATGTTTGACACTGAGAGTGGTGAGATCCTGACCCAGGTCCCCCACCTCTGAACCCATTGTTTGGGGCTCTGAGCAACCTGCTCACAGAGCAGAGGGAGGTGACATGGGAGTGCCCAGCAAGAATGCAGGGAGCTGATGGGTCTGGCAGCCACGTGGGCACAGGTGCAAGCTGATGGATTGCAAACATGTGCCCTTCCCCCAAAAGCAGAGCTCATCCTTCTCCCCGAGGACCAGCACTACCACCATTCCCCAGCAGTGGTGGCCTCCTCGCACAACTCCTGCTCAGTGGCAGGCTCTCTGGTGCATCCCGGGCAAATGGGGAAACTGAGGCACAGCAGGAGAGCTGTGGTTGCACCCACAGACCGCAGCCGCCCCGGCAGGGACAGCCGGAAGACCGCAGTTTCCTTTTGCTGATGTGACAGCGGTGACAGCGGTGACAGTGCAGAGGCTGAGCCCCATGGCCACCCCAGTCACTCCGAGCTCTCTGGCCCCTCTCTTGCCACCGCAGCCGATCCCACAAGGCCACAAGGTTTGCTGCAGATACCCCGAGCCTAGCAAGGGCCTGGCTGCCTGGCAGCAAGGGTCTTTCCTGGCATCCCCACGTTATCCCCAGGATAAACGTGCCATTGTGTGACTTGAGGCCACAAGCTCTCTGCTTTGGTACTTGAAAGCAGCAGGGATTTGAATTTCCCCCTCAGATCAAAGCCTTCCTGCTCGATCCCAGCCATTTTGCAGTGCACTGGAGCCAAATCTGCTGCTTGCATCTGGTTGGCAGCAGCTCCTGCGCACACACCCCTCCCCCCGCCCCTGCTCCCACAGCCCAGCGCTCCGGGCGGGGGTGACAGGCACCAACAGGTCTCCCTTCAGCTTCTCCCAACTCTAAAAGAATGAACTGCCGAGGAGAAGATCAAAAGCGGAGCGTTACAGGGACCCTGAGGCGCTGGGGTTGGCGCAGCCAGAGCAACCCTGTGCCACTGATGGGGGGGTACGATGAGGGTCCCACACTCTGGTTCTTCGCCCGGCTCTGCTGGAGGCAGGGCTGGGTGATAGGTGGCTTTGGGATAGCTGCTGCTGGGCATGCAGGTTGCCGCAGCAACGGTTGCTATGGAAAACACTTTGGCAGCAAAAATTTGCAGCCATATTCCTGCGTCCATCATTGCCTTTGGGAGAGTCCCCAGTGCCCGGCGAGCCAGGCACGGACAGCTCCGTATCCGGCAGGCTGCCGCCGCGGCTGTAGGGGCTCTCTGTGCCCGGCTGGGCTCTTACTGGCTTTGCCCACTGGCTCTTGGGCATGGGAAGGCATTGGAGTAGCCCAGACTGGAGGTTTGAGGAGCGCATTGGGTATGCATGGTGTTGGGGAGCAGGCCGTGCTGTGCCATGCCACGTTGATTGGTTAATTGCTGATTAATGCCTCATTGGCCCAGCCATGCCCCAAAGTGGGACGTGTTTTGGTAAACACATCACAGAATCCCAGACTGGCAGGACCTCTGAAGATCGTCCAGTCCAACCCCTCTGCCAAGGCATGACCGCCTCAGGAAGGTCACAGAGCAACACAGTCAGCGGGGTTTGGAACGTCTCCAGAGGTGGAGGCTCCACCACCTCTCTAAGCAGCCTGCTCCAGGGCTCCAGCACCCTTACAGTGAAGCAGTTCCTCCTCATCTTTAGATGGCAATTCTGATGTTCCAGTTGGTGCCTGTTACCCCTTGTGCTGTCACTGGGCACCACTGCAGAAAGTCTGGTCCCTATATTGGGCCACAGCTCCAGGACAGCAGGACGTCCTGGGAAATGGGGTGTCACTGGGACATTCTGGGTGGCTGGAACCATTCCCAGTGGAACCAGCAGCTCCTGTCTGCAGCACCTGCCTGCAGCCCCAGCAGAGCCATGCTCAGGAAAGCTGCCTGGAGCAGCAATAGGATTACACGGCACCGAGTCTCCTAGCAATGAAGGGAGAAATAAATCCTGTAAGGCAGGAGGGGATTTATTAGACTTCAATATTCTGGAAATAATGAGGACATTTCTCTTGCCTTGTAATATCACGGGACCCAACAGGATCACAACAAGGATTTATCCCCATGCCTTGCCGTGATGCTGGCTTGGTTTTCAGCTGCAGAGAGGATATGGNGGGGAGCCTGCTCAGCTCTCCAGAGAGCAGGATGGTGTGGGGGAGCCTGCTTAGCTTTCCAGAGAGCAGGATGGTGTGGGGGAGCCTGCTCAGCTCTCCAGAGAGCAGGATGGTGTGGGGGAGCCTGCTTAGCTTTCCAGAGAGCAGGATGGTGTGGGGGAGCCTGCTCAGCTCTCCAGAGAGCAGGATGGTGTGGGGGAGCCTGCTTAGCTTTCCAGAGAGCAGGATGGTGTGGGGGAGCCTGCTCAGCTCTCCAGAGAGCAGGATGGTGTGGGGGAGCCTGCTTAGCTTTCCAGAGAGCAGGATGGTGTGGGGGAGCCTGCTCAGCTCTCCAGAGAGCAGGATGGTGTGGGGGAGCCTGCTTAGCTTTCCAGAGAGCAGGATGGTGTGGGGGAGCCTGCTCAGCTCTCCAGAGAGCAGGATGGTGTGGGGGAGCCTGCTTAGCTTTCCAGAGAGCAGGATGGTGTGGGGGAGCCTGCTCAGCTCTCCAGAGAGCAGGATGGTGTGGGGGAGCCTGCTTAGCTTTCCAGAGAGCAGGATGGTGTGGGGGAGCCTGCTCAGCTCTCCAGAGAGCAGGATGGTGTGGGGGAGCCTGCTTAGCTTTCCAGAGAGCAGGATGGTGTGGGGGAGCCTGCTCAGCTCTCCAGAGAGCAGGATGGTGTGGGGGAGCCTGCTTAGCTTTCCAGAGAGCAGGATGGTGTGGGGGAGCCTGCTCAGCTCTCCAGAGAGCAGGGTGGTGGGGCACCCCCTTGTTTCCAGAAAAGCTGAGGAGGAGCATGGGCCTCAGGCTGCCCCAACAGTAGAGGCTCTGTTCCTCTCCCCATTCATCGTGCAGCGAGGGCTGGCGCTGATCCTCGCCCCCGTCCGGGGCTCGCTGGCTGTGCCACCACTGCTGAATGGACTTCAAACAGCGTTCGGGGGATACCCCGGGGGGTGACCCTTGTTTGGTTGGATGAGAGACCCAGGAGCTGCCCAGTTACTAGCTACTGCAGGCAGAAGCCTCACTGAGTTGCTGGGTGGTACATCTTTGAGAGGGAAAGAGGCTGAAACCAGCATCACTCCTGGACATCAGCCCCTCCTGGGGCCAGCCTCATGCGCTGCTGCCTCCTCCTACCTGCCAGCTCCAGCATGGCACACCAACCACCCTGCTTTAGAATCAGTCATGGAATGCTTTGGGTCGGAAGGAACCTTTAAAGGTCACCTAGTCCAACCTCCCCTGCAGTCAGTAGGGATGTCTTCAACGTTGCCCCTTGATGGCTTAGCCAGCCCTGAATCCCATCGTGGTCCTTAGAATGACCTGGTGGGTTCCTATGGAATGAAGCCTTCTCTCAAACCCCCTCCCACACTGAGAGCTGGACATGAACTTCCTCATCCCTGTCAGCAGAACAGCTTTGGATGGAGGGTGGCACCTCCCCACCCATGGCTCCAGCAGCAGCTCCGCATGCACCCTCCCACACACCCCACCCCACCAGGGAGCTGGGTGAGGGCGAGCCTGCGGGCGGGGGGTGGCCGCAGCCGGTTTTACCGCAGCTGGGGAGCGCTGCCGCCACCGCGGCAGCCCCGACGGCCGTCAGGGCACAGGGACACAATCGCTGCCTTGTTCGGGTCCCAGCCATACAAGGGGCCCCTTCAGGCAGCCAGGGAAGGGGGAGCTCCTTGGGGTGAGGTGATGATCGGGCCATGGGGGGACTCCGTGCAGGGCCCAAATGATCCCAGGCAAATGCCATGGGTGGGTCCCCCCATGCGAGCTTCCCAGAGAAGGCAGCTCAAGGTGGGAACATCCCAAAAGAGGGACTCGCATCTCCTCTGGTTGAGGCTCCATCCCTAGAGACATTAAAGATCAGACTTGACGTGGCCCTGAGCAAGTTGATGGAGTTGGAGGTGTCCCTGCCGCCTGCAGAGGGGTTGGACAAGATGACCTTCGAGAGTCCTTTCCAGCCCAAGGTATCCTGTGAAAGCTCAGGGCTTGGAGAGGATGGTGAGGGCTGGCAGGTACCAGGGCCATCCTAGTTTGTGGGAGAGTGGCTGGGCAAGTGCAATAGCAAGGAAGAGTGGGGTTTGGTCTTGCTTTCTTTCCTTCCTAACCAGCCAAGCTGTGTTTTCTGGAGCTCTGTAAATCACTCCTCATCTTCGGGAATGAGAGGCAGGCAAGGAATACATGATCCAACCAAGCAAAAACGTGGGACACTTGGGAGCGTGCTCAGAGGAAGCCAGGAATTGTCCTCAGGCTGGAGACTGCCTCCAGCCATCCCACTGAGCCCGTCCCAGCTTGCTGGGCCAGGACCTGGCACCACATCCTGGCATCCTTGAACCAAGATGGGCATGCCGTGCTGCCAGGAGCTGGGGAGCCCGACAGAGAGGGGAGCAGAGGCTCTGGGCTGCCACTGTCAAACTGCACTCATCCAGCAGGTCGAGTTGCTTCCAGGATTTCAAAATTTTCCATGTTTGCTCAGCTGAAGGGAAAGAAAAAAAAACAGAGAAGAGAGGCTGGAGAGCCGGAGCTGGCAGGCAGGATCCTATAAACCAGGAACCAGTGGAGCCTGTGCTGGCCAGATCCCACCAACACACAATGTGTGTGTGGAAGCCCAGAACCACCCCTCGAAGCCATCCAGAGCCTGCTGCTGCCGCCTACCTCTCTCTGGCCACAGCCTGGAGCTCTTTAAGCCTTTCAAGAGCAGGGTGGGAGTTGATGCCTCTGCTCTTCAGGATCTTCGGAGAGTCCTCTGTGGCATTTTCCATCCAGGTCTTGCTCACAATAAAGCACACACAATTATGTTCCATTTCTAACCTACTTTCATGCCAACATGCTTATGAGTCCCAAAATGCAGCCACACTGGAGGCCTTACAAGGACAGCCCCCAGCAGCAGCAAAGATTTCAGTTAGCAGTCCCAGAGGAGCCCACACTGTGGGGACCCAGCCTCTGAGAGGGTGACAGGACTCAGCCCCACCTCCATTCAGCATGTGAGACTCCAGGATCACAGTCAGGAGAGGACACAGGGCAGAGAAGATGACCCAGTATCTCCTCCTCTCCTTCTCCCCAGCCCCAGCAGAAGGCAAATCATTTTCCCTGCTGCCCACTCCGAGCTTACAGCCCCACTTGAGCCCCTCTGGCCAGTCTGCATCTCACCATCAGTGAGGATCTGCTAGAGCTGCCTTTCAGTCCCTGCTGGGAGTGACCCTGGAAACAGGGCAGGACCTGGTTGCCTTCCCATAGCCCGAGGAGGAGGAGAGAGGGGCCAGAGGTGCTCCTGCGCCACCGTACCAAGCAGGACAGCAGCCCAGCTACTGCAGAAGCTCCCTTCAAGGTCTAGCCCAGGGCTGCTCCTTGTCAACCAGATGTCCAGAGCTGAAACCTCCCCACAGCCTCTCCCTGGGCAGGGACTGTTTTTGCAACCAAAAGCAAAGCAGCAACTGGTTTGGAAGCATTTGGAAATGAGAGTGTGTCAGCACTCCCCCTCCTTGGTTTTGTTTCTGTCCCACTTCAGGCTCGTTCAAGCAGGTCCACAGCAGCGGATTCTGTCCCTAACCGGGCGCCCAAGGCTGTGGCTCCCCCGAGCACGTGGTGTTTTGTTCTCATACGTCCCCAGAGCAAGGGCTGACAGAGCAAGGGCTGGCACACAGCAAGGGCTGGCACACAGCAAGGGCTGGCACACAGCAAGGGCTGACTCAGCAGCTGACACGTGAGGCCAGAGCTGAGCCAGGGGCAAGGGGCCAGCGGCAGCGGTGGCATTGCTCGCCCTGTCAGCAGGAAGGATGAGGCTCCTGCTGCTTCCCTCCCACCAGGGCACCTCGTGGAGGAAGGCCAGCGAGCAGCACCTCTGCTCTGAGGATGAGCACTGGCCAAATGCTGAGAGCTGCCCAACCCAGCACCAGCCCAGAAGGGGTGGCCCAGATGATGGTGTGTTGCTGGCCTCCAGCTCCAGCTGCTTGCTCCACACCGAGCAGCCTCGGTCTGCCCTCCCAGGCAGTTTCACTTGCTGAATGTCCTTGCATGGCCTTGGGTGGGTTCCCTTGCTCCAGTGGTACTGCTACAGGATCACAGCATGTCAGGGATTGGAAGAGACCCAAAGAGATCATCCAGTCCACGGTAGGATCAGACAATCTAGTTCAGGTCACAGAGGAACGCAGCCAGACAGGCCTTGAAAGTCTCCAGAGCAGGAGACTCCACAACCTCTCTGGGCAGCCTGTGCTAGTGCTCTGGGACCCTTACAGTAAAAAAGTTCCCCCTTGTGTTGAGGTGGAACCTCCTGTGCTGCAGCTTACATCCATTGCTCCTTGTCCTATCCCAGGGAGCAAGTGAGCAGAGCCTGTCCCACTCCCACCCTGACCCCCAGCCCTCAGATATTTACAAACATTTATTAACTCTCCTCTCAGTCTTCTCTTCTCCAGACTAAGCAGCCCCAGGTCCCTCAGCCTCTCCTCATCAGGCAGTGCTGCAGTCCCCTAATCATCCTCATAGCTCTCTGCTGGACTTTCTCCAGCAGATCCCTGGCCCTCTTTAACTGGGGAGCCCAAAACTGAATGCAGTACTCAAGAGAAGGTTTCACCAGGGCAGAGTAGAGGGATTACAGGAGGACCACATTGTCCCCATCACTCTCCAGTTCTGGCTTTAAGCCCATGCCAGCCCCAGTAGTGCAGAGGCAAAGCACTGCCCTGACCCTCAGGCTGCCATCAAGGTCAGACTCTGGGCACCTCTGAGCAGGTTTTCATGCTCGCAGTCAGCCACTCCATACTGTAGCTACAGACCCTTCGCTCCCTTGTCCTCTGCTTCCCATATGAACCAGGCTGCCAGCACGCAAGAGTGGGGATGGAATACTTTATTCATGTGAACGCTCAGATCCTGGCCCATCCTGCCTGCTGCAGCTGCTCCCGACCTCTTGACAGCATGAACAAGGAAGGATTTCTTCATTAGCTTGTTGAAAACCTCCCCCCAGCATCATCAAACCCCACAAACAAGTACAGACAGTTGGGCTTTGTCCGGGCAAGAGCACGGCGTGGAGGGGCAGGGAGTGCTGCAGGGCTGACAGAGAGCGGGGAGAAGGGTTCCAGCCCACAGCAGCCACCAAGCTGAGCCTCACCCCAGGCTCCAGCACCCTCCCAGCCTTGGTACTGATCACCCAGCACTGGCAAAGGATGGGTGCCACCATCTTTTCTCCTTGGAAAGTTGCCTGCCAGAATCTCACCCGATGGCTGCTGTCACCTACCGAGCCACTTAACCCTCAAAGAGTCCCCTGCCCACAACAAATGCCCACCCCAAACTATTACAGTAAAAGGAAAAGCCTGCAGGTTGAGACAGACAGGCTGAGTCTTGGGTAGAGAATGGCTTTCTGTGCTTGCTGGCAGCCCTCAGCCAGCTCTTGGGCACAGAAGGGAGCAGGTTGCCCCTGGCACATCAGGGCTTCATCCTGCTCAGTCTGATGTCGCGTTCAATTTCGAACTGCCTGTGATCCACGCGCTCCAGGAATGCTTTCCTCTCGATGTACCTGCAGGGAGGCAGACAGGCAGAGGCTGTAAGCAGTGGCCACAGTAGCCCAGGGCACAGCTGACCCAAAGGGACAAGCAGGGAGGGAATGCTTTTGCCTTCCTCTCTCCTTGTCTGTCCATAAGCTGATTGCTGTGCTGAGCCTCTCCCCATGGGCTCCTAAACTGCTCAGTGGGCTGCTGAGTGTCTCCTGGAGCACTCGCAGAGTGTAAAGGATCACAGCAGCGCAGAATTGATTTGGTTGGAAGAGATCTTGAAGATGATCCAGTCCAACCATTAATCCAACCCTGCCAGGCCACCGCTAAGGCATGTCCCCCAGCACCACGTCTCCATGGCTTTTCAGTCCCTCCAGGGATGGGGACTCCACCACTGCCCTGAGCAGCCTGTTCCAGGGCTTGATAAACCTTTTGGGGAAGGAATTGCTCTCCATGTCCAATCTAAACCTCCCCTGGCACAACCTGAGGCTCTTTCCATTTGCCCTACTGCTTGTTACTCAGGTCCCTATAGGTTGGAGATAGGAGCTGTCTGCTTCTGGTTTCAGCTCTTTTCTTATGGCTGGAAAATGACCTTCAAAAGCATCTGGAAAGGTCTCAGGGCAAGAGAGGCAGCTCTGATGCTCCCCCCTGGCTTCCCAGGTGACCCTGCCCCACACCCTCCTCCGCAAAGCATCTGGAATCCAACCACAGCAGCACAATGCAAGCTGATAAGGGGCATGAGGAGCAGGAGGGATGCCAGCAGCATCCCCCAGCAAGCCTGCAGTAGCTCAGGGCTTCAGGCCAGGGATTTCCCGGCCACAAACCAGCTCTGCCCCACTGCTGTTTACTTCTCCCCTCTCAGCCAGGCACCTTCGAACTGCAAGGAGGGCAGCACCTGGAGAAGCACCTTGCAGCCCCTTAATGGCAGGCAGATGAATTTTAATGCCCTTTTGCTGCAAACCCTTTGCCACAGAGAGCCCCGGGGCTGTGTTACTAATTAACCTACAGAGGGAGCAGAAATTGCAGTTCCAAACCGGAGCTGTAATTGAATCATCACAAGCGGTTTGCATTGGTTTCAGGGTGGCAAATGCTCAGGGCTGTCACGGCAAGGTCACTGCGCTGAGCCCCACGCATGAGCTGGCTGCATTCGGCTTCTCTCCGCCCATGGTTGCTTTTCCTGCACCACAGCTGGTGCCTGCTAACCAGGGATGAGCACCACAGGCTCTGTGGGTCTGCCAGGCTGGCAGGGGGCTTATGGTCGTTAAGGTTGGAAAAGCCCTCTAAGATCATCCAGTCCAACCACCAACCTAACACTGCCAGGGTTATCAAACTGCATCCCCATCTGCCACGGCTACAGGTTTCTTGAACACCTCCAGGTATGGGGACTCCACTGCCTCCCTGGGCAGCCTGTGCCAATCCCTGACCACTCTTGCAGCAAAGAAGTTTTTTCCTAATATCCAACCTAAGCTGCACCTTGAGGCCATTACCTCTTGTGCTGTCGTTAGTTGCTTGGTAAGAAGAGGCCGACAGCAGCCTCACTCCAAACCCTTTCAGGGAGCTGTAGAGAGAGCAGTGAGGTCTCCTCTCAGCCTCCTCTTCTTCAGGCTAACCAATGCTGGCTCCCTCATCCTCTTCTCAGAAGCCATGCTCCCCAAACCCCTCACCAGCGTCGCTGCCCTTCTCTCTACCTTAAGTTCATGGAAGTGCCCAAGATCCAGCTGCACTGGTTGGAGCTCCCTCCCACCACCACCACGAGGAGCAGCCCCTCCAGGCCAGAGGTTCTCGGCTGCCTTCAGTGACAAGGTCCCTGCTTTACGGCTACAGTTACTGACCCGGCGCTGCTGCCAGCACCAGGGTGCCTTTGCCCTTGCTGCAAGGGATGGCCCTGACGCTCCTGCCTGCCCGAGCTGGAAATGCACGAATCCAAATTCACCCCAGTGAGCAATTCCCCCCCTGCCTGTCCCTGCTGCCACCCTGCTCCCATCACAGGCTGACACAACTGGGTCAGCTCCTCTCTGTTGGCTGCCAGGGGCCTGGCACGGCAGAAGGCAGACCCTGAATGTCAGCAGAGATTGCTCCCGCTCTTGCCCCTTGCTGTCAAAGATGGGTCCTGCACTGAGGCCCCCTCCCCAGGCTGGCTCAGGAAAAAGGTGGGCAGGGGAGTGTCATTTCCCTTCCTCCCCTCGAGCAGGGAGGTGACCTGCTCCTGGGGCCACGGGAAGGAAGTGATGGGGGTGTGTGTGTGTCACGTTGTGCATTGGTGTGTCACAGCGCTGGGTGTGTGGCTTTCCTCCCCCCTGCCGCCACCACCGTGGCCACGGTCAGGGCAGGGGTGGGCAAAGGAGCAGCAGGGTTACCCCTGGTAGCCTGACAACACCCTGACCCTTTGGGCACCAACAACTGCATTTGAAGCTCCTTCAGCCCTTCTATGATTCCCAATCCTAGTATGGGGTCAGTGCCTTCCTCCCCCTCCCGCGTCGCTGTCGTGCCTCTCCAGCAGGCAAGGACTGGCTCCTGAGGTTGGCTATGGATCATGAGGCAGGAATGTGGTCTCACCAGGAGCAAACCCTGCCGTTACCCTGTGGCGTTGTCCTTGGCCGGCAGCAGAAGAGCACCGCAGGGGCCAGTGCCGTGCTCAGGAGGCACCACCGGTGTGTGCGGCAGGGTTTGCGGGGTGGGGGGGCAGACAGCCTGGGAGCCAGCCTGGCCGGGTGCCCTGCACAGAGACAGGCTGGAGGGGCTGGTGGACACAAGTAGGGCCTCCCCCTGGGCTGCCACACCAGAAGGGTGTGCTGCCATTCAGCGACACTTGGACAGGCTGGAGGGCTGGGCAGGGAGAAAAGAAATTAAATTCAACAAGGGCAGGGGTAGAGTCTGGCACCTGGGAGAGAACAACCCCAGGGGGATCAGTACTGGTTGAGGACTGACCTGTCAGAAGGTAGTGAAGGGGAGAAGGATCTGGGGGTCCTAGTTGATGGGAGGGTGACCATGAGCCAGCAGTGTGCTCTGGTGGCCAGGAGGGACAATGCCATTATGCGGTGGATTAGAAGGGCTGTGGTGAGTAGGTCGAGAGAGGTTCTCCTGCCCCTCTGCTCTGCCCTGGTGAGGCTGCATCTGGACTACTGTGTCCAGTTCTGGTCCCTCCAGTTCAAGAGTGATATAGAACTGCTTGAGAAGGTCCAGCACAGAGCCACAAAGACGATGAAGGGAATGGAAGATCTATGTTACAAGAAGAGACTGAGGGAGCTGAGGCTGTGCTGCTTGGAGGAGACTGAGAAGTGAGCTCATCAATGTTGATAAAGATGTGCAGAGTGAGTGCCAGGAGGCTGGAGCCAGGCTCTGCTGGGTGATGCCCAGTGACAGCACAAGGGGCTATGGGTGGAAGCTGAGGCATAGGAAGTTTCATTTAAACAGGAGGAGGAATTTTTTCCCTGTGAGGGTGACAGAACCCTGGAACAGGCTGCCCAGGGGGGTTGTGGAGACTTCCTCTCTGGAGATATTCAGGACCTGCATGGATGTGTTCCTGTGTGATCTGCTCTGGGTAATCCTGCTCTGGCAAGGGGGTTGGACTGGATGAGCTTTCGAGGTCCATTCCCTTCCATGTCCCCTGACGTTCTGTGATTCTGTGATTCTCAACAGCAGGTCTGCAGGGTGGGTGGGAGCTCCACACTGCACCCCAAACCCTGCACCCATGCTGTGGCTGGCTCCATGGTTCCCCTGGCGCAGCTGGCAGCGAAGCGCTGCCCAACGGCAGGGCAAAGGGCACAAGGGAGGCACAAACACCTGTCCTGAGCTTGGCTAAACAACCTTTGGTACCTGACTCGGTGCCTCCCCAGGAGTTATCAGGCCACAGGGAAAGGGAGCAGCTGTGAGGCAGGACAGAGGAAAGGCGTTTGCTGGGGAAGAGGCCATGGCTGCTAACCAGGGCAGCTGCAGGCTGCTCTGTGGAGGGTTTTGATGGTGCTGTCCTGTCCCCTGCCAGTCACCACCAGTCACCCAGGCAGCCCATCCCCACAGCAGGGCTGTTTCCCCACTGGGCCTGCCCTACAAAGGTGGCCCAGTTAATAGGCTGCACATTTCCATTTATAAAGCACATCACAGAGATCAGGAGCAAAAGCGGGGAGCTGCCTCTGCTCCTCACTTCAGCCCCTCCTGCCAAATCCAGGACAGGCCCCTAGGATCTGAAAGAATCAGGCTGCAGGAGCCCATATCCTGCTGCAAATAGTACCCTGGGGCTGGAAAAAGGAGTAAAACTGTTTAGTATCTTTGTTGGTGACATGGACAGAGGCATTGAGGCAGCCTCAGCAAGTTCATCAACCACACCAAGCTGTGTAGTGTAGCTCACAGGTTGGAGGGAAAGATCCATCCAGAGGGACCTGGACAGGCTGCAGAGTTGGGCCCAGGCCAACCTCATGACCAAGGGCAAGGTCCTGTAGCTCAGTCAGAGCAATCCCAAGCACCAACACAGGCTGGGCAGTGACTGGCTTGAGAACAGCCCTGGGGAGAGGGACTTGGGGGTGCTGGTGAATGAGAAAACTCTCCCAGGGGAGGGGATTCTGCAGGACAGCCTGGCCCGTTCAGAGTGACAGATGCTCATTCAGGCTCATTCCACCAACTGTGGAAGCAGTGTGACACAGCCATCAGCAGGACACGGGCTGCCTTTCAATGGTGGTCATCAGCCCAGAGCAGTGAAAGCCAAAGCTGTGCCTACACTTGGCGGCTGCTCACATGTCTGTCTAGGGCAAATTCTCACCCTACATCCCATTGGGATAAGCCATCCAGAAGCCACAGGCTGAATAAGGACCTTTCCCTGGAGCTGGATTCTCCCACAGCAGCCTGCAGGTTTTATAGTCATAGACTGGGTTGGGTTGGAAGGGACTTTAAAGACCATTCAGTTCCAACCCCCTGCCATGGGCAAGGACACCTCCCACTGGCCCGGGCTGCTCAAGGCCTCATCCAACCTCGAACAGAGAGTGGGGATCCATAGCCTCCCTTAGCAACCTGTGCCACTGCCTCCCCACTCTCACTGGCAAGATTTTCTTCCTCATCTCCAGTCTCTATCTCTGCCCTACTCAAGCTTCAGACCATTGTCCTTCATCCTGTCACTCCCAGCCCTTGTCAGAAGTTCCTCCCCAGCTCTCCTGTAGCTCCTTTCAGGTACTGGAAAGCTGCTTTAAGGTGTCCCCGGAGCCTTCTCTTCTCCAGGCTGAACAGCCCCAACTCTCCCAGCCTGTCCCCATGGCAGAGGTGCTCCAGCACTCTCATCATCTTGGTGGCCTCCTCTGGTCCCACTTCAACAGTCTGATGTCCTCTTTATTCTGCAGTCAGCAGAATTGGCTGTAGTACTCCAGGTGGGGTCTTGGCAGAGCAAAGGGGGAGAATCACTTCCCTTGTCCTGCTGCTCACAGGAATTTCCTGGAAGAAGCTCACCCTCCTCTTCCTCCTCCACTTCAAAGCCTACTACACAGCTTGGCTCTGCCTCCAGACTCCTAGACTTGGACATTTCCATGGAGAGCCTCACAGAGAGTGTTCTGAGGCTGACGTGTGCCATGGGTGATGAGCTGGTGCATGCCTGCTCTGCCACACCTACACGAGATGTGAATCGCTCAGCTCCTTGCATCTGGGATCCCAGAGGAATGCCCTGTCCCCTGCTTCAGCACTTCTAATGAGTCTCTCTACCTGTTTCAGGCCCAGGAAGAGGTGAGGACAGAGCTGCTGGAGAAGGGCTGTTGGGGAAGACTGCAAGGCCAACCTGGGAGAACCTGAGCAGTTTGAAACGCGCCATCCAGCCTGCTGGAATGCAAGAAGCTTCTTTTTCCCACAGAGCACAAGAACAGCTTCCAATAAAAATCCATTTTATGAGCTGTCCCAGAGCTTAGCAAAGCACTTGCAGTGGAAACACCACTTCTGATCCCATTATCCCTCCCTGTGGTGCCTGTTATTAACTTTCAGCTTTATTTACGGCCTTGCCATTTACTTTTACGAGCCTTCCGTTAACCTCATTGGAGTGAACATTGCTTGATGCACACAGAGTGGTAGGGCCTGGAAGGGACCTCTGGAGATCATTGAGTCCATCCCTTCCCCCACTTGCCAAGACAGGGTCACCTAGAGAAGGTCACACAGGAACCCAAGTGCTGCCCAGTGCTGCCCTTGCCAGCTGTTCCACCTCGGTGTGCGTCTTGAGGCAGGAGGAGGGAGGACAGAGACAGCTGGAATGTGTCATTTGAAGAACAAAAAAAGCTCCACACCTCTCCCAGTCTGAGATTACAGAAAAATAAAGAGGGCAAAGGCAGTTGGATCTTCTGTAATGTAATGGCACTGGAGCCCTGGAGCAGGTTGCCCAGCAAGGTGGTGGAGTCTCTGTCTCCGGAGATGTTCAAAACCTGCCTGACTGTGCTCCTGTGTGACTTTCTCTAGGCAGGAGTTTGGAGTCCATAATCTCCAGAGGTCACTTCCAATCCCCACCACAGTGTGATACTGTGTTTACACTTATACTGTGTTTGCCCTTAAAGAGGGCAAAGGCAGTTGGATCTTCTGTAATGTAATGGCACTGGAGCCCTGGAGCAGGTTGCCCAGCAAGGTGGTGGAGTCTCTGTCTCCGGAGATGTTCAAAACCTGCCTGACTGTGCTCCTGTGTGACTTTCTCTAGGCAGGAGTTTGGAGTCCATAATCTCCAGAGGTCACTTCCAATCCCCACCACAGTGTGATACTGTGTTTACACTTATACTGTGTTTGCCCTTAAAGAGGGCAAAGGCAGTTGGATCTTCTGTAATGTAATGGCACTGGAGCCCTGGAGCAGGTTGCCCAGCAAGGTGGTGGAGTCTCTGTCTCCGGAGATGTTCAAAACCTGCCTGACTGTGCTCCTGTGTGACTTTCTCTAGGCAGGAGTTTGGAGTCCATAATCTCCAGAGGTCACTTCCAATCCCCACCACAGTGTGATACTGTGTTTACACTTATACTGTGTTTGCCCTTAAAGAGGGCAAAGGCAGTTGGATCTTCTGTAATGTAATGGCACTGGAGCCCTGGAGCAGGTTGCCCAGCAAGGTGGTGGAGTCTCTGTCTCCGGAGATGTTCAAAACCTGCCTGACTGTGCTCCTGTGTGACTTTCTCTAGGCAGGAGTTTGGAGTCCATAATCTCCAGAGGTCACTTCCAATCCCCACCACAGTGTGATACTGTGTTTACACTTATACTGTGTTTGCCCTTAAAGAGGGCAAAGGCAGTTGGATCTTCTGTAATGTAATGGCACTGGAGCCCTGGAGCAGGTTGCCCAGCAAGGTGGTGGAGTCTCTGTCTCCGGAGATGTTCAAAACCTGCCTGACTGTGCTCCTGTGTGACTTTCTCTAGGCAGGAGTTTGGAGTCCATAATCTCCAGAGGTCACTTCCAATCCCCACCACAGTGTGATACTGTGTTTACACTTATACTGTGTTTGCCCTTAAAGAGGGCAAAGGCAGTTGGATCTTCTGTAATGTAATGGCACTGGAGCCCTGGAGCAGGTTGCCCAGCAAGGTGGTGGAGTCTCTGTCTCCGGAGATGTTCAAAACCTGCCTGACTGTGCTCCTGTGTGACTTTCTCTAGGCAGGAGTTTGGAGTCCATAATCTCCAGAGGTCACTTCCAATCCCCACCACAGTGTGATACTGTGTTTACACTTATACTGTGTTTGCCCTTAAAGAGGGCAAAGGCAGTTGGATCTTCTGTAATGTAATGGCACTGGAGCCCTGGAGCAGGTTGCCCAGCAAGGTGGTGGAGTCTCTGTCTCCGGAGATGTTCAAAACCTGCCTGACTGTGCTCCTGTGTGACTTTCTCTAGGCAGGAGTTTGGAGTCCATAATCTCCAGAGGTCACTTCCAATCCCCACCACAGTGTGATACTGTGTTTACACTTATACTGTGTTTGCCCTTAAAGAGGGCAAAGGCAGTTGGATCTTCTGTAATGTAATGGCACTGGAGCCCTGGAGCAGGTTGCCCAGCAAGGTGGTGGAGTCTCTGTCTCCGGAGATGTTCAAAACCTGCCTGACTGTGCTCCTGTGTGACTTTCTCTAGGCAGGAGTTTGGAGTCCATAATCTCCAGAGGTCACTTCCAATCCCCACCACAGTGTGATACTGTGTTTACACTTATACTGTGTTTGCCCTTAAAGAGGGCAAAGGCAGTTGGATCTTCTGTAATGTAATGGCACTGGAGCCCTGGAGCAGGTTGCCCAGCAAGGTGGTGGAGTCTCTGTCTCCGGAGATGTTCAAAACCTGCCTGACTGTGCTCCTGTGTGACCTTCTCTAGGCAGGAGTTTGGAGTCCATAATCTCCAGAGGTCACTTCCAATCCCCACCACAGTGTGATACTGTGTTTACACTTATACTGTGTTTGCCCTTAAAGAGGGCAAAGGCAGTTGGATCTTCTGTAATGTAATGGCACTGGAGCCCTGGAGCAGGTTGCCCAGCAAGGTGGTGGAGTCTCTGTCTCCGGAGATGTTCAAAACCTGCCTGACTGTGCTCCTGTGTGACCTTCTCTAGGCAGGAGTTTGGAGTCCATAATCTCCAGAGGTCACTTCCAATCCCCACCACAGTGTGATACTGTGTTTACTCAGCCCAGTTCGTCCTGGATGTGCCACTGGCAGGAGAGAAGGTAAAGCACAGCCAGGCCCTGCTTAAGCTGCACTTGAAGAACTCTCAAGGTTGTAGCACACAGCAATAGGTGCTGTCAGCCTTAGAATCACAGAATTGTTTGGGTTGGAAAAGCCCTCTAAGATCATCCAGTCCCACCATCAACCCAACCCCACCATGGCCACCAAACCACGTCTCCAGGTGCCATGGCCACAAGTTCCTTGAACACCTCGAGGCATGGGGAGTCCACCACCTCCCTGGGCAGCCTGTGCCAATCCCTGACCACTCTTGCAGCAAAGAAATTTTCCCTCTTCTCCAACCTAAGCCTCCCCTGGCACAGTTTCAGGCCATTTCCTCTTGCCCTATCACTTGTGACTCAGGAAAAGAAGCTGACCCCAGCCTTACCTGTCTGTCTGTGACACCAGCACAGCTACTGGTTTTATGTATCCCTAGGATAAATCCTGGAGCAATCCCATGGCTGTGCTGAACTCTCTGATGTAAGCAATGTTGTTCCTACACATAGAGGAAGTGCTGGGATATGCTCCACTACTACTAGGTCACAGGATTACAGGATCAGAGGATATTAGGGGTTGGAAGCGACCTTCAGAGATCTTCAATTCCAACTCCCCTCTCCCGAGCAGGACCACAGAATCTAGTTCAGGTTGCACAGGAACACATCAAAACAGGGCTGGAAAGGCTCCAGAGAAGGAGACTCCACAACCCCTCTGGGCAGTCTGTGCCGGTGCTCTGGGAGTCTTAGAGTCAAGGAGCTCTTGTTCATGTTGAGGTGGAACTTCCTGTGCTGCAGTTTCCATCCCTTGCCCTTGTCCTATCAGAGGGCACAAGCGAGCAAAGGCTGTCCCTGTCCCTCCCTTCCTGACCCCCAGCCCTCAGATATTTACAGACATTGCTCAGATCCCCTCTCAGCCTTCTCCTCTCCAGACTCTCAGCCTCTCCTCACCAGGCAGTGCTGCGTTCCCTTCAGCATCCTTGTAGCCCTCCTTTGGACTCTCTCCAGCAGATTCCTGTCCCTCTTGAACTGGGGAGCCCAGAACTGGATGCAGTATTCCAAGTGGGGCCTCCCTAGGGCAGAGTAGAGGGGGAGGAGAATCTCCCTCCGTCTTCTGGCCACACTCTCCTTAACGCACCCCAGGGTCCCAGTGTCATTCTAGGCCACCAGAGCACATTGCTGTGCCATGCAGAACTTGTTGTCCACCAGGACTCTCCCAGGTCTTTCTCCTTGGGGTTGCCCTTCGGCAGATCACCTCCTAACCTGTACTGCTGCGGTTTTCACTCCTTGCCAGGTGCAGGACCCTGCACTGCCCCTCGCTGGCTCTCCCTGGCAGTTCCTCTTACCCGTCTTTCCCTCGGTTATGGATCGCCAGCTCCTCCACAATCCCCTCCTCCTCCTTGAAGCTCTCCCAGTCCAGTTTAGATTTCTCCAGCGTGCTCATCTTCTGCTTCTTGGAGCTAATCTTGCCCAGGAGGCTGCTCATGCCACTTGGCCTCTTCAGCCTGATGGAAAGAAGGGAGCAAATGTTACTGAAGTGCAGGCAGGTGGCGTGGGTCCGCAATTAAAAACCAGAGCTGACAAACACCACGCGCAAGAGCAGCGTGGCCTTGGTGCCTGCTGAGCCACCTCCACTGAGCAGGTGGTCACCGACTTTGGGCAGTTCACAGGCAAGTAGATCCCACTCTGCTGCTCCCCTCTGAGTTCATTACACACATATCTCAAGTGCTTGCTTTCTGTGAAAGGGCTTTTTCATTCATCTTCTGCAGAGAGCAGAAAGCTTGCAGACTGAAAGGGATCATTAAATCATTTGCTTTGACCCCTTGGATACACCAGGCCAAGCCATTCCACTGATCACCTCCAGTGCTAAGCTTGCTTCTTTGTCTTCAGTTTAAAGTGGTGTTTTCTGGAAGGGATCCAGCCTGAGCACGTCACCAGCAGCCTGCTGACAACACAGTTAGGAATTAACCATTTCCTTGGAGCCAACCTGCCTGCATGCAGCTTGGTTTTGCCTGGCTTTAAGTTCTGGTTGCTGCTTGGTTTTGCCTGGCTTTAGGTTCTGGTTGCTGCTTGGTTTTGCCTGGTTTTAGGTTCTGGTTGCAGTTTGGTTTTGGTTTTAGGTTCTGTTTGCTGCTGCAGATGCTGAAGGTTCCTGTCACTCAAGCTCTTCATCTGTCCTGCTTAGCCTTCTAACCTGTCTGTGTGTTTTAGGGCCCAGGAAGATCAACAGAATCCTGGCCTGTATCAGGTATAGTGTGGTCAGCAGGAGTAGGGAAGTGACTGTGCCCTTGTGCTTGGCACATCTTAAGTATTGGGTTCAGTTTTGGGGCCCTCACTCCAGGAAGGACATTGAGGGGCTGCAGAGGGTCCAGAGAAAGGCAATCAAGCTAGGGAAGGGTCTGGAGAACAGGGTTGGGGAGGAGCAGCTGAGGGAACTGAGGGTGTTTAGCCTGAAGAAGAAGAGGCTAAGGGGAGACCTCATTGCTCTCTACAGCTCCCTGAAAGGAGGTTGCAGTCATGTGGGGTTGGGCTCTTCTGCCTAGCCTTAGGTGACAGAAGAAGAGGAAAGGGGAGGGTTGGGTCGGAGATGAGGAAAAAATTTCATTGCTACAAGAATGGTCAGAGATTGGCACAGGATGCTCAGGGAGGTGGTGGAGTCCCCATCCCTGGAGGTGTTCAAGAAACCTGTGGCCATGGGACTTGGGTGCAGATGGCTGTGGTGGTGTTGGGTCAGTGGTTGGACTGGATGATGTCAGAGGGCTCTTCCAACCCAAACAAAGGCATGATTTTAGTGCAACAGGCACAGCTCATCAGTGATGCACTCATACACCACAACCAACAGACATCTCTGTTAGCTCTGACAAGTGGAGCTCTTTGTGCCTCTCAGTTCAGCGGAGCCTGCCTCAGTCCACACAGCCTTTCTAAGGTTTTGTCCCCCCACTTACACTGAAGATGGGAGAGGTGAGGTTGAGACTGGAGATTAGGAAGAAATTCCTTAGAGTGAGGGTGAGGAGACACTGGCACAAGTTGCCCAGGGAGGATGTGGATGTCCCCTCCCTGGAGGTGTTCAAGATCAGGCTGGATGAGGCCTTAAGCAACTTGGGTTGGTGGGAGGTGTCCCTGCCTGAGGCAGGGGAGTTGGAACTGGATGATCTTTAAGGTTCCTTCCAGCCCAAGCTATTCTAGGACTCCATGATTTCAAAGCTCTTTGAAGATGAGGGCACCAGAACCACATGCAGTCCCTAGCCTTCTCCTGACTGCCATTTTTTTCTGCCCAAAGATCACCTAAATCCCATTCCTTCCACCACCACAGCACACATGAAGCCTCCGTACATGTGCATTGCACTCCCACACCATCTCCCAGCTCCCTGTTCGGCAGCAAGACACCACCTTGCTCTTTTCTCTCCTTCTCAGAGGACCAAAATCCCCCCTACGTGGTGAGCCCCCCCGAATCTGCCTCTTATCCTGCTTTGGCAGGGGAGGTTGGACTCGATGATCTCTGGAGGTCCCTTCCAACCTCTAATGTTCTGTGATGCTGTGATTATGCTGGGAAATGCACACAGAGGGACTGGGGTCAGCCAGGTCATCTGCAAAAGAAGACAATTCTCAGGGCTACCAACCTAAAAACCAAAGTGGTCTTAGCCCCTTCTCACCCCCCCCTAGGTTTGGGGGCAAACAGCATCTCATTGAGCTGGGTGTTTACACACATTCCAGAGATAACTTCAGGTCTGCAGGGCCTTTGCCTCTGCAAGAAGCCCGAGAGGAAATGATTCTCGTTCCTGAGAGATGGAGGAATTCGGGGGAGGGGGGGAGGGGAGCCCAAGGAAGGCAGCCAGGTGAGCGTGGCAGATTGCTCTCCATCAGATCTCTCCCAGCACAGTCCTAGCCCAGGGGTAGCCTTGCTCGGGAAGGCAGCCAAAGCTGTTCTGATCGGATCATTAGCCTGGTTTATGCTTCCATTGGTCGCAAGCCTCCAAAAGGAAATCATTCTGCAGTTTGTCTGGAATTTAATCAAAGAAACTGACATCTTTGTAAGCCTCAGCCAGGAGATTCTCAGCGTTAAGAGTGGCTGGCCCTGGTCACTTGGGTTTGCAGCTTCCTGACAGAGGCAGAATCATGGAAGCATTAAGGTTGGAAAAGACCTCCGAGATGATCGAGTTAACCCAGCACTGCCAGGGCACCACTAAACCATAGAACCACAGAATCTTCCTCTGTCAGAACCACACCTCCAGGGATGGTGACTCCACCACTGCCCTGGGCAGCCTGCTCCCATGCCTGACCACTCTTGCAGTGAGGAACTGCAAGAGTTTCTTTCCTAATATCCAACCTAAATCTCCCCCTGCTGCAACTTGAGGCCATTTCCTCTTGTCCTGTCACTTGCTGCTTGGGAGATAAGACCAACCCTCAACTCACTCCATCCTCCTTTCAGGGAGCTGTAGAGAGCAGTGAGGTCTCTCCTCAGCCTCCTCTTCTCCAGGCTGAACCATCCCAGTTCCCTCAGCTGCTCCTCACAATGTCTGTGTTCTAGCTCCTTCGCCAGCTTCACTGCCCTTCTTTGGATGCAAATACATTTGAGCTTCAAACGTTGGATTAAGAGCACCTTGGCAAGCTCCACAGTTGCCTGCCCCACCTCATACTGCCCAGCCAGGGGAGCAGAAATGTCCTAGAACATGGGCCTCAGTTCTTTCAGTCCTTGCCCACGGTTGGGGCAGGTGCTGACAGCCTACACACTTCACCCTGAAAGGACACAGAGCAAGATGGAAACTTTTGTTCATCTTTATCCCTGAACATCTCATCAAGATGTCTGCAGCCCTCACAACATCACCATGCAATAAACCACTGATCCTTGCTTAGCCTTTTCAAGACATGGTGTGGCTCCAAGTATCCTTATCTGCAGGTTGCAGGGAGGTGGTGCAAGGGAGGCAGAATGTGCAAAGATGTTCTCAGTACAAGATAAACCTGGAGAAATTCCATTTTCACATCACAGGATCACAGGGTGTTAGGGATTGGAAGGGACCTCCAGAGATCTTCCAGTCCAACCCCCCTGCCAGAGCAGGACCATAGAATCTAGCTCAGGTGGCACAGGAACACATCCAGACAGGGCTGGAAAGGCTCCAGAGAAGGAGACTCCACAACCTCTCTGGGTAGCCTGTGCCAGTGCTCTGTGAGTCTTACAGTCACAAAGTTCCTGCTCAGGTTGAGGTGGAACTTTTGTACTGCAGTTGCTATCCATTGCCCTTGTCCTATCCCAGGGCACAAGTGAGGAGGGTTTTTGTCCCCTTCCTTTTTACACCCAGCCCTCAGATATTTACAAACATTGATCAGATTCCCTCTAAGTCTTCTCTTTACCAGACTAAAAAGCCCCAGGGCTCTCAGCCTCTCCTCACCAGGCAGTGCTGCAGTCCCTTCAGCATCCTTGCAGCCCTCCCTTGGACTTTCTCCAGCAGATCCCTGTCCTTCTTGAACTGGGGAGCCCAGAACTGGATGTAGTATTCCAGGTGAGGTCTCACCAGGGAAGAATAGAAGGGGAGGAGAACCTCCCTCCAGTCTGCTGGTCACACTCCTCTTAATGCACCCCAGGGTCCCATTGTCCTTCTTGGCCACCAGGGCACATTGCTGGGCTCATCTGGGTGTTGCACAACCACCAAGCCCTTCAGCAGCATGCTCAGGTGGTGAGGGAGTGGAAAGAGAGGAGGCAGGACAAGTAAGAAGGCAAACCCAACCCAAATATTAGGTAAGCAAGCCCAGCAGTCTTCCCCGGATGGCACAGCCTAGTACATGGTGCTTCCTTCTGCTGCACCGGGAGGCCTTGGGTTTCTGCATGGCACTTAAAGCTGCACTGAAACAGGTCCAGAGAAAGGCTGTGGTGACCCAGTTGGCCATGCTCCTCTGCCCCCAGGCTGGCAGGCTGCTGGAGTGGGTTACATTAACACAAGGTACTCAAGCACACAGTTCTGGGAGCACACCTGACTTCCCACACTTGTGCTTACCATTTTGCCTCCTTTGGAAGCAGGAGAAGGACGCAGAAATGGAAGGTGCTGGCCCTTGTTTCTAGACGTCTCCTAAATGTTTTTTGGGCCAAAGAACCCTGATGACATAAGAGCCATGTCCAAGGGCACTCAGACAGCTCTCCTGCATCTGCCAGCTCTTCTGTGGGCAAGAGCCCAGAGAGGTGGTGGAGTCACCATCCTTGGAGGTGTCCAAGGAACGTGTGGCCATGGCAGCTGAGGCCATAGTTTAATGGCCAGGGTGATGCTGGGTTGATGGTTGGACTCAACGATCTTAGAGGGCTTTTCCAACCTTGACAATTCAATGACTCTGTGGCAGGCCTGACTCTACAAAAGATGCAGCAGACAGCTGAAAAACCCACCTGGAAGCTGTGTCAGATCTCTCCTGGGCATTAGGGTGAGGCCTGCCCCACAGAGCGATGAGCAGGCTCCAGGGCAGGCTGGGACATGCCAGGACTGACACCTTTTCAGCTGCCAGTGGGGAAGAGCTGAGTCGGGATAGGCTGGGCTGCCGCGCATGTCCCTACACGAAACACGGCCTGGGACAAGCTGGCAACTGCCATCCCCAGTGGGGGATACACAGGAGGGAAGGGAACGGAAGGCAGGATGGTTTGTGGCCAGAGGTGGAAGCAGAGGAGGTGCTGGTTTCATAGTAGAGGGCTGCAGGCTAGGTGAAGGTTGCTTGCCACAGGTCTTTTCTCCCCTAGGAATTCCTGGTGTAAATGAACTGTGTTTACATGGACCCATCCAGCTGTAACACTGCTCAAGGTCTCCTCTTGCCCATGGATCTCAGGAACACACCTCCCACGACACAACTCAGCCCATGTTGGAAGCTACTGTGTCTAGGTGGTGAACAGGGACCTCTACCAAGGACCTCCAGATGGCCACAAGGATACTTGCAGCTCAAGTGCCCCTCAAGGGAAGGGAACCTGACGAAACAGGGCAGCCTGAGCTGCAGCCCCGTGTCGATGGCTGCTCCAAAACACTGCCAGTACCTGGTGGGAGCTCCGTGCTAGAGACAGCCCCTGGGCTGGGTGACCTGGCTCTGCTCCCACCCACCCAACTCTGTGCTGTTTGTAGCAGGACCAAGCAACGAGAGGAGGTCAGGCAGAGGCTGGAGGACATGTCTGAGTCTGCTGCTGAGCCCTCCCTCTGCACTGAGCCTTTCATCACCCTGAGTAAATCCAACGGCAAACCTGGGGGTGGGAATTCCTATGCTCGTGCCAAACTGAAGTAAATGAGAGACATTAAAGTCCAATTAAAAACTTGCTTGGCCTTAAATGCCTCATCTGTTTAGAAGGCAAGTAAAGGGGCCTGATTAATTGCACTGGGTGCCAACAAGAGGAATTATTACCCTTTTTGTACTCATTAAGGGTATCTGCTGTGGCATCTTTAATCACCAAGGCATTTAAAAGGGAGAAAGTAATTTGCTAAGACATAATGTGTCCTGGGGATGAGAATCAGGACAGTCGCCTATTTAGGACACAAAGGCAAGCTCTGACTTTCCAGAAATGAAGGACAGCCCAAATCAGCCTCTGAACCAGCAAAGAAGTGTGCTGGTGAGCTCTGACTTGTTGAGAGGGCTCCCCTGCACCCATCTAGCGTCTTCAGGGCAAGGCCCAGTGCATCACCCAGTAGGGTCACACAATGGTGCAAACAGCAAGCCAAGGGCTCCTGTAGAGATGAATATGCTCTGTACTCCTGTCCCGAACTGCCAACCTTAGTGTGAGCCTGCGGATAAACAAGACCTTGGAGGACTGCTGCTACACCAACAAGGAGGTGACACTGTCATGGTTAATCCCTGCTGTCTTGTAACTCAAAAGCTGGTAGCATCTAGGAAACCTGTGTCTGCCTCCAAAGGGACAGACTTCATCAGAGGTTTTGTAAAACCATCTCTGAGCAACAGGAAAACAGGGTTGAAAAGGTCTCATAGGCAAAGCAAGCTGAGTTCCTCTCCCACCCACCCAGAGAGAGGGCCTGGAGCATCTCTATGAGGAGTTGGGGCTCTTAAGCCTGGAGAAGAGCAGCCCCAGAGGGGACCTGAGCAATGTTCAGCAAGGACTAAAGGGTGGGGGGCAAGAGGTTGGGGCCAGACTCTTGTCAGTGGTGCTCAGTGACAGGACAAGGGGCAATGGGCATGAACTGGCACCCAGGAGGTTCCATCTGAACACAAGCAGAAACTTGTTTGGTGTGAGGTGCTGGAGCCCTAGAGCAGGCTGCCAGAGAGGTTGTGGAGTCTCCTTCTCTGGAGAGAGATTCCAGCCCCAGTTGTGCATTGTGATCCTGGGCAAGCTGCTGTGGGTGCCCTGTTTGAGCACAGGGCTTGGACTGGATGATCTCCAGAGGTCTCCTCTATCCCACAACATGTTGGGATTCTGTGAGTGCTCCGAGGGCCTCCTGACATGGATCCCACACACACTGATGGCTTCAGTACTCCATCAGCCTTTCACTTACGCAAACTTCCCCCGATGACCACATTTCCTTGCTCAGCCCATGACTCGTTATCTTATTCCTAGGAACTTACAAGAACAGATCATTCCCTCACTTTCCACAGCAGCTTTTCGTGGCACTGAAAGGCTTTTCATACCTCACTCCTTGCTCAGCTTGCTCCTTCCTAGACTAAACAATCCTGGGTCCTCCCTAGCCTTCTTCATTCCTCACGGTTTCCAGTCCTCCGACCTCTCTCGTCGCTCTCCCCAGATTCTCTGCTGCTGGTCCTCATCTTCCTCCAAACACAGCGTCCAAAACAGGACAGGAAGGGCTCTGGCTGTGGCTTTACCCGTACCAGGAATGGGAGCAATACTTCAGCTGCCTGCTGGCGCACGCAGCTCCTCACGCTGCCTCTGCTGATGAGCCGCCTGCCTTTGTCACAGCCGTGTCACAGCCCTGACTCATGTCGAGGCTGTGATTCACCGAGGCCTCTGCCTGCTGCACCACTGCCAAACACTGTAGTTCCCTTCCTTGAGCAGTGCAAATGATTGCTTTACCCAAGGGCAGAGCTTTGCACTGGTCCTTCTGGGATGTTCCTTGCGTTTGCCTTCACACTTCCCTTAGCACCCTCCCAGGATCTTGTGTGGCTCTGTGGATCAGCCTCTCTATGACACCCGTGTTGAATGATGACCCTGGGCAAGTGCCTCCTCTCTTTGGGAAACACCCATGGATACAACTCTGCAGCTGAACCAGCACCAGTTAGCCAAACAGGATTAAGCTGATGGTCAGAAGCAGGCAAGGACCAACAGGGTCAGACTGTAGGAGCTGCTATTGCTGTTGTCCAACTCCAGTTAGGTGCCCAAAAGACTCATGCTTGTGTATTGGCCAAGGAGCCTGCATTGCCCCCAGCTCCATTGCCCCCAGCTCCAGCTTTCAGCCTGACCTCCACTCTTGGGCATCCCAAACCCTCTGCTGCTCTGTGTCTGCTAGCTCTGGGGCAGTGTGCAGACTGCAGGACCAGCACTAATTCTCCATCCACCTGCTTCCATTCTCCTTCTGTAGCAGGAAGTTCTTACTTCTGTTCCCTATCAATTCATGAGAAGCAAATGCTGAACGCAAACCAGGGTGGCACAGCTGCTTGGCCAGCACTCTAACACTGCCTCATCTCCTTCTTGGTTATGTATTTGGGAAATAGTTTGAGACAGTGTGCTTCAGAGGACAGTCTCAATGCACACAAATGATGAGCAAGCTGATTGTTTTCTTCTCCTTAATGAACTGCAGAACCCTACCCCTGTCCAGTTACACAGAGTGGCTAAGGACCAGGCTGAGAGCCCGGGGGCTATTGAGCCTGCAGAAGAGCAGCCCCAGTGGGGATCTGAGCAATGTTCAGCAAGGAATAAGGTCCCTTCTAACCCTGTGCTGGGATTCTGCATAATAGGTAATGTCTCCGAGGGCAGAAAGGTGGCACCTCAGCCACGCAGCCCTGCAAGTCCCATGCTCACCACCAAGCCCTGGCTCTCCTCAGCCCCACCTGCTGCCCACCTCCCCTCCCCACTGCAGCCTCTGACATTCACTTGCAGCACAGCTACGGCAGCTCTACTCCTGTCACCCCAAGCACTCCAATGGCAGGGATACAGGTGAGACAGTGTCACTCAGCAGAGGGAAGAGCACAAGGTTTTGTCAACAGCATTATCTGCTCCTGCCACCAGCTGCTGCAAGGCTGAAGAGTTTCCTCCAGGGCAGGAAATGGTTCTCATAGACACCAACCACAGCTGGGCAGTTGATGCAGCCAGTAAATGCTTCTTGTTTCAGTAGCAGTGGAAGATTCCTACCCACCACGGATGGCCTGTTCTGCTGCCCTCCCTTCAAATGACGTGCACAGGCATGTGAGAGACGCTGTGCAAGGAGGACCTGGGCACAGACCTACATAGTGGCCCCTGTGCCAGCTCTGCTGCTTGCTTCCAGCCTCTCCAGACCCTTTTCTGAGACAGAAAAGAGGAGTGAAAACGCAGGCTGGGAGGAAAAGTGGAACACAGGTGGCAGGGAAGCAAGGTGCCATCTGCTCCTCGAGGTCAGGGTGGTCTGGCTGGGCAGAGCAGGCGGTAGCAGAACAATAGTGCCCAACATTGCCAGTTTGAAAGGAACCTTCCCCAGAGTGAGGACCTTACAACCAAGCTCTTTCCATCCCTCACCACACGTAACCGGCTCAGGGCAAAAAAAATCTCCCAGGCCAAGCCCATGTGCATTTCTGTTTGCTTTCCCACTTGGCATTGTTTCCTGAGTGGGCACTGGGATGGATGTGGCCAGCAGCCCAGCTCGTTCTCAGCCGTGCCTGTCACAACAGGTATTTAAGAAAGCAAACAAGAAAACCTCCCTGAAGGCAAACAACCAACCACTGAAATGCCAGGTGGAGAAAACAGAAAGTGAGGGAGGAGGAAATGAAGATAAAAGCAGGGTGGATGCTGCCAGAGGGTTGGCAGTGTACTGGTGATCCTGTTTGGATGGAGTGAACCCAGGACAGGCTGGCAGAGCAGGACTGCCCAACTGGCACTGTTGCTTGGCCACGGCAGCAAAGGCTGAGGAGCTGGCTGCCAGCTCCATGGTGCCTGACCATAAGCTCTGCTTGCTGAGCTGGTGGCAGATACCCTAAACCTGCCTGGAAGGCTGTGAGAGCAGCAGTGATTTCGGAGACAGGGGTAGAAACTTGTGGCTGTGTGGAGAGGTTCATCAAGCACCATGGAAGAGAAGCCACGACTGGGGCAAATCCCACCTGGAGGTGCCATGGGGCATGACGGAGCAGAGGGCTACATCCAGAGGCAGCAAGAGACCCAAACACACTGGAGAAATGGAAGTACCCTGCCTGCAATCCTGCCAACAGACTGAGGCAAGCAGGACTGCATCCGGCACAGGACAGACATGGATCCGTTGGGAATGGGGCCAGAAGAGGCCACAGCAATGCTGTCAGAGCTGGAGGCCCTCTGCTGTGAGGTCAGGCTGAGAGAGTTGAGGGTGTTCAGCCTGGAGAAGAGAAGGCTCTGGGGAGACCTTCTGGTTCTCTACAGCTCCCTGAATGGAGGTTGGAATGAGGTGGGGGTGGCCTCTTCTGCCAAGGAACAAGTGACAGAACATGAGGAAATGGCCTCAAATTGTTCCAGGGCTGGACATGAGGAACAATTTGTTCCCCCAAAAGGGTTATCAAGCTTTGGAACAGGCTGCCCAGGGCGAGACCCCATCCGTGGGGGGGTTTGAAAAGCCATGGAGACATGGTGCTGAGGGCCATGGTTTAGTGGTGGTCTGGCAGTGCCGGGTTAATGGCTAGGCTTGATCTTAAAGGTCTCTTCCATCCAAAACAATTCCATGATTCTATGAAAGTAGCAGAGAGAGACGGAAGAGAAGGTAGTAATTTCTCAGAAAGCAAGGGTGACAGCTCTCCTTGCCAGCCACCTGCCTGTCTTCTTACAGCCAGGATCCACAAAGAGTTCAAGATGGAGACAAAGGGCAAAGCCAGGCAAGGCCAGCCAGGCCACCACAGCCCAGCAGCTCAGAAATCAGAGTGGTTGAGCTGATGTGGGCTCCATCAGCGTGGAGAGGCAAGACCAGATGCAGCTGACTAAATGCAGGCAGTGGCAGAGCTTTACCATGGGCACAGTTGGTTTGGGATGTATTTGTGCCTAAACATAGTCACTGGGGGGAACAGAGATTTGTCACAGGGGGAAAAAACCAAAACATGTCACTCCCGCCTCCCAGCAGTGGTGAGCAGTGGCCTGCCAAAGGGCAGTGCTCTGGTATTCCAGCTCCTGGGCTTGTGATTAATCCAGCACAGCCACTTTGGGTGAGACTTTACCAGTTGTGCAATGCTGCTTTGCTCTGGTGCAGCATTCCTTACCCTCAGGAGGTAAATGAGTGTCCCAGAACCAGTTTATCAGCAGCAAAACCACCGTGGCAGGTGGTGAGAGGGTTCACGGGGCATTGTGCCACGAGCGAGGCGCCAGTGGAGATTCTAGTTAGTGACTTCTGGTGCATCCTCATCATCATGAGATAGTTCACCCTGACATCATAGAATTACAGAATCAGTCAGGGTTGGAAGGGGCCACAAGGATCATCTAGTTCCAACCCCCCTGCCAGAGGCAGGGACACCTCATACTTGATCAGGCTGTCTAGAGCCTCATCCAGCCTGGCCTTAAACACCTCCAGGGATAAGGCTTCGACCACTTCCCTGGGCAACCTGTGCCAGTCTCTCACCACCCTTGTGTTGAAGGACTTCTTCCAAACATCCAGTCTGAATCTACCCATTTCTAGCTTTGTTTCACTCCCCCCAGTCCTATCACTACCTGACATCCTAAAAAGTCCCTCCCAAGTTTTCTTGTAGGCCCCCTTAAGATACTGAAAGGACACAATAAGGTCACCTCAGAGTCTTCTCCTCTCCAAATAGAACAGCCCAAACTCTTCTCATAGGAGAGATGCTCCAGCCCTCTGATTATCCTCGTGGTCCTTCTCTGGACATGTTCCAGCACCTCCATATCCCTCTTGTAATAGGGGCTCCAGAACTGGATGCAGTACTCCAGGTGGAGTCTCACCAGTGCGGAGTAAAGGGGCAGAATCACCTCCCTCGCCCTGCTGGCCACACTTCTCTTGATGCAGCCCAGGATCTGGCTGGCTTTCTGGGCTGCAAGTGCACACTGTTGGCTCATATTGAGCTTCTTGTCCACCAGCACCCCCAAGGCCCTCTCCTCACCGTTGCTCTCCAGCCAGTCACTGCCCAGCCTGTACTGGTGCTTGAGATTGCCTCAACCCAGCTGCAGGACCTCACACTTGGTCTTGAACTTCACGAGGCTGGTTTGGGCACACCTTTGCAGCCTGTCATGAACATCAAAAGGCAGGGCTGGAAAAACTGACCTCAGGGCTGCCTTGCTCCAAAGCAGGACAGCTTAAAACGTGGCACCACCTTCATCCACAGGCCACTCCCCAAACTGCTGGGGAACCACCCAACTGGGAATACACAGTACAGCTGCACAGATGCCAGAAGTAAAACCAGAGGTGGGTCTCCATATAGAACAACAGGCAAACTGCTGAGCAGGGCAGAGATGGGATGCTTGGGCTCAGGAACAGCAGAGAGCAGCAGCATTGACATGGGTGCAGCAGCTCTGCTGGAGCTGGTTTTTCCTCAAGCTGGTACCATCCCATAGCACCTGCACCCACCCCTCTGGAAGGCCTGGTCAAGAAGCAGGGGCCAGAGCCTCATTTTCAAGGCTCTGGAAGACAATCACATCCTGGGCTGCATCCAAAGATGTGTTGCTGGCAAATCCAGAGAAGTGATTCTGCCACTTTGTACTGGTGTGTCCAGTTCTGGAGTCCTCAATACAGGAAGGACATGGGTCTGAAGGAGCAGGTCCAGAGCAGGGCCACAAAAATGGTCAGGGGGTTGGAGCAGCTCTATTACAAAGACAGGCTGAGGAACTTGGGGGTGTTCAGCCTGGAGGAGAGAAGGCTCCAGGGAGATCTTATAGCAGCCTTCCAGTACCTGAAGGGGGCTACAAGAAGGATGGAGAGAAACTATTTACATAGGCCTGTGGTGATAGGATGAGGGGAAATGGCTTCAAACTAGAGCAGAGCAGACTCAGATTGGATGTTAGGAACAGGTTCTTTACCATGAGGGTGGTGGAACACTGGAACAGGTTGCCCAGGGAGGCAGTTTGGGCCCCATCCCTGGACATACACAAAGTGAGGCTTGACAGGACTCTAGGCAACCTGACCTAGTTGAGGATGTCCCTGCTGACTGCAGGAGTGGTTGGACTGGATGACCTTCAGCGGTCTCTCCCAGCCCAGCCCGTTCTCTGATGCTCTGCTCATGATGAAGCAGATGGGTTCTCAAGGAGCTGGCTGGCTTAGGACAGCCCCTGACCTGCAGGTCTCCTTATCAGCAGGAAGGGCTCATTAGGGAACGGAGCAGAGTTTCCTGCTCAGGACCAAACCCTTTGTGAAGGGAGTGCTGCCATGGAGAACCTGCTTCCTAATAGCCAGAGGAAGCTAAATATTTTCCTTGAGGCCTCCAAGACAGAGTTGCTGCAGGGTGACTGTCAACCAAGTCAGGCTGTGCTGGTGGAGCTGGGCAGCCCGCGCTGGGATGAAGGTGCTCCCAGCAGCACCACCTGCCCCCCGGAGCCAGTGGCGATCCAGAGTGGCAGAAGGGCCCCTCTGTGCCAGTACAACTGCTGCTGCCCTCCGGGGCTGTACTGGGAAAACTGCCTCGGCAAACACAAACGCAGCGTGACACAGTGTGGAGCCCAGGGCTCGGCCTGGCTCCTCTCCAGCCCCGAGCACAGACGGAGGCTGTTTCGGTGGTGCCCTCTCCTGCTGCACTTGCTGTGGGCCAGCCAATTATGCTACAATATCTGTGTCTGCAGCTCAACGGGAGATTAATTGAAAGAGCTGCAGCATTCAAATGACTTCTGAGCCGATGAAGACGTTAAGGAGCCCGACCCGGAGCTAAGCAGCCCTGCCTGAGGCTCAGCCGCTGGGTAAGGAGCTGTAAGCCGGGGCCGAGGCTGCACCCAGCGCTACGCCCATCTGAACTCAGCCCTGCAGCCCTGGCCAAATGCTGACAGAGCTGCCCCTGCCCAGCTGGAACCTGCAGCGGCTCCCCACGTCAGCTCTCCTCCGCCCAAGGCATCCACACGATACAAAACAGGCCCTAAAGGATCACAGGATGTTAAGGGTTGGAATGGACCTCTAGAGATCATGGAGTCCAACCCCTCTACCAGAGCAGGAGCAGTCAATCTAGCTCAGGTCATAGAGGAACACATCCAGACAGGGCTGGAAAGGCTCCAGAGAAGGAGACTCCACAACCACTCTGGGCAGCCTGTGCCAGTGCTCTGGGACCCTTACAGTAAAGAAGTTCCCCTTTGTGCTGAGGTGGAACCTCCTGTGCTGCAGCTTACATCCCTTGCTCCTTGTCCTATCCCAGGGAGCAAGTGAGCAGAGTCTGTCCCAGCCTCCTGATCCTCAGCCCTCAGATATTTATAAACGTTTATTAACTCCCCTCTCAGTCTTCTCTTTTCCAGACTAAGCAGCCCCAGGTCCCTCAGCCTGTCCTCATCAGGCAGTGTTGCAGTCCCTTCACCATCTTCATAACCCTCCCTTGGACTTTGTCCAGCAGATCCCTGTCCCTCCTGAACTAGGGAGTCCAGAACTGGATGCAGTATTCCAGGTGAGGTCTCACTAGGGCAGAGTAGAGGGGGAGGAGAAGCTCCTTTGATCTGCTGGCCACACTCCTCTTAATGCAACCCAGGGTACAATTGGCCTTCTTGGCCAAAAGGGCACATTGCTGTGTCATGCAGAACTTGTTGTCCACCAGGGCTCTCCTAGGTCCTTCTCCACAAGGTTGCCCTCCAGCAGACCACCTCCCAACCTGTTCTGCTGCAGTTTATTGTTCCTTCCCAGGTGCAGGACTCTGCACTTTTCCTTGTTGAACCTCATTAGGCACCTCTTTGCCCAGCTCTCAGTCTGTCCAAGTCTCCCTGTATAGCCACACAGCCTCCAGGTGTGTCAGCCAAGCTTCCCAGTTTGGTATCTTGCTGAGCAGACTATGTCTGTCTGTGCCCTCATCAATGGTATTGATGAAGATGTCAAACCAGAGCCCCTAAAAGTCTTCTCACAGACTGATCTGAACCCACAGGAACGCTGCTTCTGTTTAGTCTTTTTATTCCAAAGAGAAGTTGTATTCAACCCCAAAACTTCTTTACTGAAGGAGTGGCTACACCATGGAGCTACTACACTGGGTTCTCGTGGCCCCATCATAAGAAGGGCATAGAGCTGTTGGAGTGAGGCCAGAGGAGAGACACAAAGATGATCGATCCAAGGGCTGGAGCACCTCTACTGTAAGGACAGGTTGAGGGAGCTGGCAGTGTTCGGCCTGGAGAAAAGAAGACTTTAGGGGGAACCTTAGAGCTGCCTGCCAATAGCTGAACGGATCCTAGAGGAAGGCTGGAGAGGAACCTTTCATAAGGACAAAGGAGAACAGTTTGAAGCTGAGGGAGAGCAGGGAGACTCAGAGAGACTGGATGTTAGTTGAGAGGTGTTGAGAGGGATGTTGGAGTAGATGATCTCTGAAGTCCCTTCCAAGCGAGGCCATGCTATGATTCTATGAACAGGCTGCCTAGGGAAGTGGTGGAATCACCATCCCTGGAAGTGTTCAAACAAATGTGCAGGTGAGCATTGTGCTAGGGGTCTCTCTCCAGACTTCCTGGAGAGCCACCAGCCCTCTCCAGCCACCCCAAAAGTAAGCCAGAGCAAAGAGGGCTGCAGATGGACTGATTTCAAAGGGCTGCAGTGATAGGATGAGGGGCAAAGGTTTGAAATTAGAGGAGATTTAGATGGGATGTGAGGAACAAGTTCTGCACTGGTGGAACACTGCAGCAGTTTGCCCTGGAGGGTAGTTGAAGCCCCACCCCTGGAGATATGCGAGGTTAGGCTCGACAAAGCTCTGAGCAGCCTGATGAGTGGAGGCTGTCCCTGCTGACTGCAGGGGGCTTGGACTCAACGATGTCTGGATCCAACCTCTAACATTCTGTGATTCTGCCATTTCATGATGCTTTCTGGTACCCACATCTAATAGGCTGAGGCCGAGGCCCTATAAAGCTGCCAGAATCTCCTGTGAGTTGCTGGCTGTGGCATCCAGCAGGCTTGAGCTGTGCCACACCTTGGGTCAAGAGGTTGCCATGCTGCAGAGCAACCCCCAGCGTCCCGCCCTTATTTAGCCATGGAAATCAGTGTGAGTCGACTTTCAAACACTTGCAGCTCTCCCTGACTTCACTGGCTTCAGCTGAGACCTTTCAAATGAAACAATAACGACCACAGCTCTGGGCTGGGACCAAGCAGGCAGCATTTTTAAATCTTAAAAGGCATTTGTTTGAGAACAGTCGGAGCTGCTAGAACCAATGGCACCGAAGTTGTTTCACTGTGCCACCTTCAAGCTGGTGACAGCCTTGTCTGCAGAAAGGACAGGGATTAATTCAGGGACCAAGCCTTCAAAAAAAAAAAAAAAAAGAGCTAGAAAAATAAAAAACAAAAAAAAAGACTGCTGGCAAAGAGAGGAGAAATTCTTCCTCTCTTCAGAGGGCTCCCTCCATCCTCCTTTGTCTAACAGCAGATCTTTTGTTCTGGATTTCGGCTGTGAGCAGCCCCGAGGTACGTGGGGAATGTCTTGGTGATGACGGAGCCCTCCAGACTGGTGCATGGACTCGTTTTTAATCAGCAGAGAAAGTGCTCCATGGCAGGCTGAAGGAGGGCTGCTAATGGAATTGTTCCAGCACTAAAAGGATTTCAGAGTGAATGAGAGCGGCTGGCAGAGCAGCTGCTGCCGCTCCCAGCTTGCTCTTCGCAGCCTGAAGGGGACCGAATGCACCCTCAGGAAGTTTGCAGGTGACACTAAGCTGGGTGGGAGGATCTGCAGAGGGATCTGGCCAAGCTGGATCGATGGGCCAAGGCCAATCGGATGAGGTTCAACAAGATTAAAGAGCCGGGTCCTGCACTTGGGTCACAGCAATCCCATAAGCACTCCAGGCTTGGGGTGGAGTGGTTGGAAACTGCGCAGGAAAGAAAGGCCTGGGGGTGTTGGTTGACAGCTGGCTGAAGATGAGCCAGGGTGTGCCCAGGTGGCCAAGAAGGCCACCAACATCCTGCTCTGGATCAGCAGCGGTGTGGCCAGCAGGAGTAGGGCAGGGATTGTATTCAGAACTGGTCACACCTTGAGTACTGGCTTCAGTTTTGGGGCACTCACTCTAAGAAGGACACTGAGGGGCTGAAGTATGTCCAGAGGAGGGCAGCAAAGCTGGAGAAGGGTCTGGAGAACAGGGCTGGTGAGGAGCAGCTGAGGGACCTGGGGGTCTTCAATCTGGAGAAGAGGAGGCTGAGGAAGACATCATTGCTCTCTGCAGCTCCCTGAAAGGAGGCTGAACTAGGTGGGGTTGGGCTCTTCTCTCTAGCAGAAAGTTACAGGAGGAGAGGAAGCAGCCTCAAGTTGAACCAAGGAGGTTTAGGTTGGATGTTAGAGGGAACTGCTTCACTGAAAGGGTTCCCAAACATTGGGGCAGGCTAAAATACCCCATTCCTGGAGGTGTTTAAAAAAGAGGGAGAGATGTGGTGCTGAGGAACACGGTTTAGCACCAGCCTTGGCAAGGTTAGAGAACAGTTTGACTTGGTATCAAAAGTCTTTTCCAATGCAAACAATATGAATCTAAGGGGATTCTATCACCCCAACAAAACACCCAGCCTTGCCAAAACAGCCCCCAGCAAGTCCCCAGCAATGCAAAGGCCCTGTGAGCCATAGAATCATAGAATAGTCTGGGTTGGAAGGGGCCTCTTAAGGTCCTCCAGGTCAGTCCCCTCTGCAGTCAGCAGGGACATCCTCAACTAGAACAGGTTGCTCAGAGCCCTGTCCAGCCTCATCTTGAATATCTCCAGGGATGAGGTTTCAACTACCTCCCTGGGCAACCTGTTGCAGTGTTTCACCACCCTCGTGGTGCAGAATGGATGCCTCATTTGAGACTGGATGAGGCACTTAGTGCTATGGTTTAGTTAATTAGAAGGGTTTGGTGATAGATTGGACTTGATCCTAGAGGTCTTTTCCAACCTGGGTGATTCTGTGATTCTGTGAACTTTTTCCTAACATCCAATATAATCTGCTCTGCTCTAGTTTGAAAGGCAGCCTGAGCATTTAACCTGGATTAGCTTCCCACTGCACTGACTCTGACCCCAATGAGGTGAGAAAGGCAGGACAGAAATCAAGAGGGAGCCCTCTCCTCCCCCAGCAATTAATCTGACAGCTTCAAGAACAGTTCTGATTAAAACAAATCCACCTCCCACCACCTGCAAACGTTTGCAGAGCTCAGCAGCTTTGCATAGGAGCAATTCCCAGGAAATGCAAGCAGGGGGAAGGATTCTTAGGGCTCCCTAGCTCTGACACACAGCTGCAGCCAGCAGCAAGCTGCAGCCCAGCTGAGCAGTCACCCTGCAGTGTCATTAAAGTCAATAAACAGCATGAATGTAATCTGTGATCTTCCATAGGAGAGCCTGGCCTGGCAGCTCATGGGACCATGTGGGACAATAAACATTAGGGCACTGCCACAAGCAGCCACAGAAAAGAAGAATGAGGTTTTGGTGATACCTACTTGCTTCTGTGAGGGATAACATCTCTGGGGTATCCATCAAAACCCACAGAATTACAGAATGGTTTTAGTTGAAAGTGACCTCAAAGATCATCCAGTTCCAACTCCCTGCCATGGACAAGGACATCTCCCACCAGCCCAGGTTGCTCAAGGCCTCATCCAGCCTGGTCTTGAACACTTGCAGGGAAGGGGCAGCCACAACCTCCCTAGGCACCCTCACTGCCAAGAATTTCTTCCTCATCTCCAGTCTAAATCTGTCCTCCTCAAGGTTAAATCCACTCTCCCTCCTCCTGCCATTCCCAGCCCTTGTCAAAAGTCTCTCAGCTCTCCTATAGCTCCCTTCAGGTACTGGAAGGCTGCTCAAAGATCTCCCTGAAGACCCCTCTTCTCCAGGCTGAACAGACCCAACTCTTCCAGCCTGTCTGCATAGGGGAGGTGGCTCCAGCACTCTCATCATCTTCATGGCCTCCTCTGGACCTACTCCAGCAGTCAATATCCTTTCCTGAAATGTTCCATCCCAGATGAAGAGCTGACCAAAGGATGCAGATCAAAGAGGGTATTTCAGGAGGTAAGGGAGGAAACCCCCTGAAAGCTTGAAAGATGTTTGCCACAGAAAGCCTGAAATTCAACCCAGGAGAGAGCAGGCAGTAAGAGGTTAACTGCTGAAAGGAGGCACTTTTCTTCTCAACCACAACCTTCTGAGGCTGGTGGCTGCAGAAAAAGCTCAGTAACAAACCAGAAGACAGTGCAGAGAACTCAAAAACATGCATCTGAGAGGAGGAGAAACTAAGATCATCCCATTTTTTTTTCCCCCAGGGCTTGACTGAAGTGTTTTAAATGCCTGAGGTTGGCAAAGCTGCCTCCCAGCTTTGGCAGCAGCCACTTAGGAAAGCTGCCCTTCCTCTTCCCAAGGTCCCACCTCCCTGGAAATAGATTCCCAGTTCTCAAAGGAAAGAGATGGAAACAGCTGGCTTCTCCCAGTTCAGTTGTCACCTTGCAGCTGGAGGCAGGCAGGGGGTAAGAGCAAGGTTTCCCTTACACCCACGTCAAGCAGGAGGCTCCCAAACACATTTCACAGCTGATGTCCACCAACCAAGAGCTGCTCGGGAGAAGCCAAAGCTCTCCCTGAATGCAGAGGCTGCCACTACCTCCAGCAGTCTCATGCAGAGGAGGGGGTGACAGGGTTGGGGTTTTCATGACACATCATCTCTGGAATTTGCTGGTGAGCATCCCACAGCCTCTGCTTGGTGCCATGCCAGAGCCATTCCTCAAATCCTGCATGACCCACCAGCTGCTGAGGGCAAAGCAGCAAGGCATGCATCATCCAGGCAGGAGGCAAGAGCAGCGGGCTCTTGCTGAATGAGCAGCTAAATGCTTCACAAAACTCACTCCTGTCCTCTCAGCAGGAAGCAGCAGGATGAGGTCCCTGTCTCTCCTGCACAGCCTGCTTGACCCCGGGCAGGTTCTTTTAGTCCCTTTTTGGAGCAAGACTTCTGTCTTGGGAAGCAGGGAGTTGTGCGGCAGCGCTGAGTGAGATGGGCAGGCTGCCAGCTGAGGATTCCAGCTCCTTCAGGGAGCTCTAACAGTTAGGCAGCAAACACATTAACCATGGGAACAGCTTCCCAAAGGATGTGGTGGATCCCAAACTGTGTTTCCATTGCGAGTGGATGCCTCTGACAAATAAAAAGCAGGCTGGAGTTCAACCGCAAGAGCTGGCAGAGTGACACCACCAGCCCAGCGAGGGCAGAGGCTCAGGCTGGGCACCCAACCTGCTGCTGACCTTCAGCTGCTAAGGAATCTCTGCCCTTTGCACCTTGCCATGGCAATTCAAGGCATTTCCTGGCTTAGATTCCATTTCCAGCCCAATTTTCAGATGTTTCCATGACCTGCCCCAAGCCAGTTAAATTCTTTGACCCTCTGATCAATCTTCCAAACCTCCTCACCAGCCCCTGTTTGGTTGTTGCATTTTAGCTGCAAGCTTCCACTCCCAGTGAAAGTTTTTCCTCTTTGCTTTCACATTCTGTTCCCCAGGCACCAGTTTCCTGGTGACACGCCCAGATACGGACTAGTGACAGTCTTCACAGCATGCAGCACACTGCTAGAAACGAGTCCTCCAGCACCCTGCCTCCGCTCAGTTCCTGCAGAAGATTCCTCAGCAAGGGAGAGATGGGATTGAGCCTCACCCATTGCACACCCCCTGCCTCTTTCCACAGAATCATAGAGGTGTTTAGGTTGGAAAAGACCTTTAAGATAAGCCAAGTCCAACCATTAACCCAGCACTACCATGTCACTCAGCACCGCATCCACACAGCTTCTAAATCACTCCAGGGATGAGGACTCCACTACTACTGGGCAGCCTGTCCTGAGCCTTGCAACCCTTTTGAAAAAGGAATTGTTTCTCATGTCCGACCTAAATCTCCCATGGCACAACTTGAGGCCATTTCCTCTTGTCTTGTCACTTGCTGTATTTCAGGGAGTTGTAGAAAGCAAGGAGGTCTCCCCTCAGCCTCCTCTTCTCCAGGCTAAACACTCCGCTTCACCTCAAAAGATTTGTGCTCTAGACCCTTCACCAGCTTCATTGCCTTCTCTAGACTAAACACCTCCAGGTCCCTCAGCTGTTCCTCACCAGCCCTGTTCTCCAGACCCTTCACTAGTTTAGTTGCCTATCTCTGGACCTACTCTAACACCTCAATGTCCTTGGAGTGAGGGCCCCAAAACCAACCCAAATATCTGAGATGCAGTCTCACCAATGTTGAGTACGTGGAGACAATCCCTGCCCTGCTCCTGCTGGTCACACTACTGCTGATGCAGGCCAGGATGCTGGTGGCCTTTTTGGCCACCTGGACACACTGCTGGCTCGTCTTAAGCTGCTGTCAAATAAGTCCTTCTTGCTGGGCAGTTTCTAGCCACACTGCCCCAAGCCTGGAGCGCTGCAGGGCATTGTTGTGACCCAAGAACAGGATTCTGTAAGCTCACCTGTGACAAATGCAAGGCTATAATGCTCTGTCTTGGAGATGCCTCAGGATACCCCAACACAATCCACAATGTGCTCCATGACACTGAGCACTCCTCTAAGAGATGTTTTAAAAGTCCTCTCCTGTCCAACCAGATGTTTCAAGCTACTTGAAAACCTTTGGTGGTTTCCAGTGGCTTGCACCTGAGAATCTGCCTGTGAGCAATTCTGATACATGGAATAGGTTGTCCAGAGAGGTGGTTGAGGCCCCATCCCTGCAGACATTCAAAGTGAGGCTTGACAAGGCTCTGGGAGACCTGATCTAGTTAAGGATGTCCCTGCTCACTGCAGGGGGCTTAGATCAGATGACCTTTAGAGGTCCCTTGCAACCCAGGTGATTCTATGATTTCAGAGGCTGCTGTCAGTTAAGGAGGAGAAAAACACATGTCAAGGGATGACAGGGCTAGATACTCCCTTGGACTAACCAGGTCCATGATTTCCTCTTGTCCCTTAACCAGGGCTGACACTTCACTTTCCTGAAGCCCACCTAAGCCAGGCTGTGCTCTCCAGGAGGTTGAAGCAGCCAGTGTTGTGCCCCACCTCAACTGCCAGCCAGGTGTACAGCACCAGGACCACGCTCTGCAAACAGCAAGGAGGTCACACTGAACATCCCAGGGGACCAGCAAGATGCAGGAAGTTTTCTGCAGGAACTGAAAACTTCCCTGGAACTAAACCCCTCCCTTATCTGCCTCCATCAGTCACATTTGGAGATAATGTTCTTGACTGTATCTGGACCACGAGTGGTGCTTCAGAGGGCCTGCTCACAAGTCTCTGGCTGCACTCAATGGATCCAGGCATGGACCTTGGTTGGAAAAGGGGTTTGTACCATACACAAAATTGGTCCTCCTTTTCCTGTCTCTTGTTTTTTTAATTTCTATCTCCTTTCAGGGTCCACAGTCAGAAATTTGAGGGGTTGATTTACACCCAGTAATAAATGACAGTCCTTTCCATGATGTCTCTGCTATGACTGAGACTTTTTTTTCCCATCCATTACCAACCTAAACCATTTCCACAAGCAGCAAAGTCCAAGCCAAGGGAAAAAAGCCTTGCACAAAGGGGAGGGGGGGGGGAAACAAACCACCAGAANCCGTGCACAGAGGGGGGGGGGGGGGGGAAACAAACCACCAGAAGGGATGGCTGGCATCCCTGGGCCATGGCAGAGAGCTGGAAAAGGCTCATCTCCAGGAGGACCGAGTGCCAGTGCTTCTTTTTTTAACCCAGCCAGCAGCTGCAGAATTTAAGCTTTATTAAAAGCCTATTTTGCCCTTGCTGCTGCAAAGGAAACCACCTCCCTCTTCTCCCCTCACAAATAAAAGGCCAAAATCTGCAGACAGACATCCTGTAATGTCACCTTAGAGAGAGGTGGCAACCTGACTCATCTCCGTGGGATGTGCAGCTCAGAGCAGCTCCAGGTCACAATAGGGCATGAGCAGCTGCCAGGGTTGAGCCTCACTTGGAGGTTTTATCACGAGCAAAACACCAAACCCTGCAACATTCTCTGCTTAGAAGCATGTGGAGCTAGGAAGGCAAGGAAAAGCAGAGGAAAGGCTGGATTTGGAAGCTCCAGAAACCACTCGTGACCCACAGTGTCCCATGTGCTTCGTCGGCAGCGATGCTGCGTGCAGAAGCCCTCTCCTGAGCACACAGCCTGTGTGCCAGGTCAGAAAGACCCCTCTGAAGCAGCCTTCCTGCAAAGTATCTTTTGGAAGAAAACAGACAAGAGGTCACATTATTGGTCAGATCAGAACAAGAGATGGAGAGCACAGAGCTAGACGTCATTTACAAGTGGCTGTTCTAAGCCTACCTCAATGCACAGATTAATCTGCTGGACCAGCACTTGAGGCTGTTGGAGTGTGAGCATCTAGAATGGTACAGCTCTGGGAAGGCTGAAAACTTGCTGCCATTGACAAGGTGACTGCAGGGTCTCTGGTGGCTTGGGCATTGGTCTGAGGCATCCCTTAGCCACACCTGACAGCTGGTTGAAGAATGAGCTAAGAGGAACAACAGCATCCTGGTCTGGATCAGCAATAGTGTGGTCTGCAGGAGTATGACAGGGATTGTATTCAGCTCTGGTGAGGCCACACCTTGAGTATTGGGTTCAGTTTTGGGCTCATCACTCCAAGAAAGACAATGAGTTGCTGGAGCATGTTCAGAGAAGGGCAAAGCAGCTAGTGAAGGGTCTGGAGAATAGGGCTTGGGAGGAACAGCTGAGAGAGCTGGCGGTGCTCAGCCTGGAGAATAGAAGGTGAAGGGAGACATCATTGCTCTCTACAGCTCCCTGAGAGGAGGCTGGAGCTAGGTGGAGGTTGATCTCTATTCCCTAGTAACGAGTGACAGGAGAGGAAATGGCCTCAAGTTGAACCAGAGGAGGTTTAGGTTGGACATTAGAAGGAACTTCTCCACTGAAAATGTTCCCCGACACTGGAACAGGCTGCCCAGAGAGGTGGTTGAATTCCCATCCCTAGAGGCAGAGATGTGGTGCTGAGGGCTACGGTTTAGCAGCAGCCTTGGCAGACTTCAAGAATGGTTGGGCTGGATGATCTTGAAGGCCTTCTCCAGACAAAATGATTCTGTGCTTCTCTTGCCACATCCAGGTTTAATGTCAGCAACGAAATGCCAACTGCTCCTGCAGCACTGACTCCACAACAGCAGAGCAAGCACCAGTGTTGATCCCTCTCTCCCATTTCTTGCCTGCTGCATTGACCACCATGTCATAGTAGGGTTTTGGGATGACATCTATCACAGAATCACAGAACATCAGAGTTGGAAGGGACCTTCAGAGATCAACCAGTCCAACCTCCCTGCCAAGGCAGGATCCCCTAGAGTAGTCTGCACAGGAATGCATACAGGAAGGTATTGAAAGTCTCCAGAGGAGGAGACTCCACCACCTCTCTGGGCAGCCTGCTCCAGGGCTCTGTCACCTTTATTGTAAAGGAGTTTCTCCTCATGTTGAGGTGGGACCTTCTCTGTTCCCATTTGTAGCTGTTGCTCCTTGTCTTATTGCTGGAGACCACTAAAATGATTGGCCCCAGTCACTTGGCCCCCACCCCTCAAATATTTACAGACATTGATGAGTTCTCCTCTCAGCCTTCTCTTCTCCAGGCTAAACAGCCCNTGGCTGGCATCCCTGGGCCATGGCAGAGAGCTGGAAAAGGCTCATCTCCAGGAGGACCGAGTGCCAGTGCTTCTTTTTTTAACCCAGCCAGCAGCTGCAGAATTTAAGCTTTATTAAAAGCCTATTTTGCCCTTGCTGCTGCAAAGGAAACCACCTCCCTCTTCTCCCCTCACAAATAAAAGGCCAAAATCTGCAGACAGACATCCTGTAATGTCACCTTAGAGAGAGGTGGCAACCTGACTCATCTCCGTGGGATGTGCAGCTCAGAGCAGCTCCAGGTCACAATAGGGCATGAGCAGCTGCCAGGGTTGAGCCTCACTTGGAGGTTTTATCACGAGCAAAACACCAAACCCTGCAACATTCTCTGCTTAGAAGCATGTGGAGCTAGGAAGGCAAGGAAAAGCAGAGGAAAGGCTGGATTTGGAAGCTCCAGAAACCACTCGTGACCCACAGTGTCCCATGTGCTTCGTCGGCAGCGATGCTGCGTGCAGAAGCCCTCTCCTGAGCACACAGCCTGTGTGCCAGGTCAGAAAGACCCCTCTGAAGCAGCCTTCCTGCAAAGTATCTTTTGGAAGAAAACAGACAAGAGGTCACATTATTGGTCAGATCAGAACAAGAGATGGAGAGCACAGAGCTAGACGTCATTTACAAGTGGCTGTTCTAAGCCTACCTCAATGCACAGATTAATCTGCTGGACCAGCACTTGAGGCTGTTGGAGTGTGAGCATCTAGAATGGTACAGCTCTGGGAAGGCTGAAAACTTGCTGCCATTGACAAGGTGACTGCAGGGTCTCTGGTGGCTTGGGCATTGGTCTGAGGCATCCCTTAGCCACACCTGACAGCTGGTTGAAGAATGAGCTAAGAGGAACAACAGCATCCTGGTCTGGATCAGCAATAGTGTGGTCTGCAGGAGTATGACAGGGATTGTATTCAGCTCTGGTGAGGCCACACCTTGAGTATTGGGTTCAGTTTTGGGCTCATCACTCCAAGAAAGACAATGAGTTGCTGGAGCATGTTCAGAGAAGGGCAAAGCAGCTAGTGAAGGGTCTGGAGAATAGGGCTTGGGAGGAACAGCTGAGAGAGCTGGCGGTGCTCAGCCTGGAGAATAGAAGGTGAAGGGAGACATCATTGCTCTCTACAGCTCCCTGAGAGGAGGCTGGAGCTAGGTGGAGGTTGATCTCTATTCCCTAGTAACGAGTGACAGGAGAGGAAATGGCCTCAAGTTGAACCAGAGGAGGTTTAGGTTGGACATTAGAAGGAACTTCTCCACTGAAAATGTTCCCCGACACTGGAACAGGCTGCCCAGAGAGGTGGTTGAATTCCCATCCCTAGAGGCAGAGATGTGGTGCTGAGGGCTACGGTTTAGCAGCAGCCTTGGCAGACTTCAAGAATGGTTGGGCTGGATGATCTTGAAGGCCTTCTCCAGACAAAATGATTCTGTGCTTCTCTTGCCACATCCAGGTTTAATGTCAGCAACGAAATGCCAACTGCTCCTGCAGCACTGACTCCACAACAGCAGAGCAAGCACCAGTGTTGATCCCTCTCTCCCATTTCTTGCCTGCTGCATTGACCACCATGTCATAGTAGGGTTTTGGGATGACATCTATCACAGAATCACAGAACATCAGAGTTGGAAGGGACCTTCAGAGATCAACCAGTCCAACCTCCCTGCCAAGGCAGGATCCCCTAGAGTAGTCTGCACAGGAATGCATACAGGAAGGTATTGAAAGTCTCCAGAGGAGGAGACTCCACCACCTCTCTGGGCAGCCTGCTCCAGGGCTCTGTCACCTTTATTGTAAAGGAGTTTCTCCTCATGTTGAGGTGGGACCTTCTCTGTTCCCATTTGTAGCTGTTGCTCCTTGTCTTATTGCTGGAGACCACTAAAATGATTGGCCCCAGTCACTTGGCCCCCACCCCTCAAATATTTACAGACATTGATGAGTTCTCCTCTCAGCCTTCTCTTCTCCAGGCTAAACAGCCCCAGTGCTCTCAGTCTCTCTCCACAGGGGAGATGCTCAAGTCCTCAAACCATCCTTGTGGCTTTCTGCTGGACTCTCCCCAGTTCCACTGGGCTGGAGGAGAAAGGCAGAGGGAAGTATCCAAATAATCTGTGCACACACCACACATTTGAGAGAGTGCTCAGAGCCTCCCAGGACAAGGAGCATTCCTCCTTGGAATCCCTGCTTGCAGAAGAGGACGATGGTGCCAGGGGCTGGTCCAGCTAAACAAGACAGAGCAGGGTATGAAGAAAGAAAGGCCAAGCCCCCCCTTTCAGACAGCCCTTTCTGACTCCAACCCCAAGCCCCTAGAATCATGGAATGGAAGGGGTTGGAAGGGACCTCCACAGATCATCCAGTCCAATTCCCCTGCCAAAGCAGGGTCACACAGCAACACAGCCAGGTGGGTTTTGAAAGTCTCCAGAGAAGGAGAACTTTCTGGGTTCCAGTTTGAATCCATTGCCCCTTGTCCTATCACAGGACACCATTGAAAAGAGTCTGGCCCCATCTCCTTGATGCTCACCCCTCAGATACTTGCAGTCATTAATCAGACCCCCTCTCAGTCTCTTCTCCAGGCTAAACAGCCCCAGGGCTCTCAGCCTTTCCTCCTCAGACAGATGCTCCAGTCTCTTCATCATCCTCACAGCCTCCACTGGATACTCTCCAGTAGATCCCTCTCCCTCTTGAACTGGGGAGCCCAGAACTGAACATGATACTCCAGATGTGGTCTCACCAGGGCAAAGCAGAGGAGGAACAATCTTCTTTGACCTCCCAGAGCCCTGCTAGCTTTCAGACCCAGCTTGGAGATTGCCTTTGGAATCTGTCAGCATTGCTCTTCAAAACAGCAGTGCAAATCCTCACTGAAGAACAGGACTAACCACCCATCTTCTGACCTCTCCCGGCGCCCCTGCTCAGCAGGCAGTGAGCACCTAGCCCGTTTCATAACACAAAAGGAAGCTCCAATCCCTCGGGGCTGAGATTTTGTTTTCTTTGCCAACCTGGGTAAACACAGGCAAACAGCCTTTATTTGCATGCACGGTAAATAGGACAAAGGATCTGTGGCCAGGTAGGTGTCTAACTGGTGGTCCAGGCATGTGGGAACATGCCTGCAAGCCTAGAAATTCTGAGCTGAAAGGGACTTATCTCACAGACTGACTCTGTGCTGCTTCCAAGTCTTGCTTGGAGGTTAAGCAGCAGCCTTTGTTGTTTGGAACATTACCATTTCAGAAAGAAAACCCCACCTCTACATAGCTCCCCCCCCAACTCCCACTAGCCCAAAGGTTTGGTTTCTAACCCAAAACATGGATGCTTTAACAGCAGAAGGTCAAAACCCTCCAGTCATTAGGCAGATTATGTTTAAGAGCCTTATTCCTGGAAGGCTTGGACCAGGGAGATGAAGCCCAGCAAGGCAGCTCGTTTAACAGTCAGTTAGCAGAGATGGGCTCTTCAGAGCTGATGACCACTGCAGACAGCAAAAAAAAAAAAAGGGAGAAACATCACCAGTTTGCCTTCACTACTGCTGTTAAACCAGCTGATCCATTCTTCCCTCAGCTGGCAGGACTGGGATGCATCTAGAAGCCACCCAGTGGTTTTACCCTAACCAGTAAATTTCTTGACAATAAACAATTCTTTTCTTAGCCTAGAAGGAAAACCTCAACTTCTGCAACACAAAGCCTTCTCACTAGGCATGTAGTCAAACCAGGGTGAACCTGCAGGAAGGTTGGGGAGGGATTGTTTAGAAGGGTTGGTAGTGAAAGGATGAGGGGCAGTGGTTTGAAACTGGGACAGGGCAGATTTAGGCTGGACATTAGGAGGACGTTCTTCACAATGAGGGTGGGGAGACACTGGCACAGGTTGCCCAGGGAGGTGGTAGAGCCCACATCCCCAGAGATATCCAAGATCAAACTTGATGGAGCCTGGAACAACCTGGATCTAGTTAGGGATCATAGATTTAAGAATGGCTTAGATTGGAAGGGACCTTTGAGACCATCCAGTTCCCACCTGTCTGTTATGGGCAGGGACAGCTTTCTCTAGCCCAGCTTGCTCAAGGCCTCATCCAGCCTGGCCTTGAACACCTCCAGGGAGGGAGCAGCAAGAACCTCCCTGGGCAACCTATGCCAGTGTCTCCCCACCCTCACTGCCAGGAATTTCTCTCTCATCACCAGTCTCAATCTCCCCTCTTCCAGCTCATTGTCCCTCACCCTGCCACTCCCAGTCCTTGTCCAAATTGCCTCCCCAGCTCTCCTGTAGCCCCCTTCAGGTACTGGAAGTTTGCTCAGAGGTCTCCTTGGAGCCTTCTCTTCTCCAGGTTGAACATCCCAAACTTTCCCTGCCTATCCCCACAGGGGAGGTTTCTCCAGCCCTCTGACCATCTTCATAGTTTTCTCTGGACCTGCTCCAACAGTTTTTTGTGTTGGGGGCACCAGAACTGGATGCAGTGCTCCGGGTGGGGTCTCAGCAGACCAGAGGAGAGGCTAAACGACCCTAGGTACTTCAGCCACTCCTCACAAGGCTTATGCCCTTCACCAACTTCATTGCTCTTCCCTGGACACACCCCAGCACCTCAATCTTTCATTCCAGCTTATGGAAGCTGTCAGTACTGTATCAGGACCTTCAGGGATTCCAGACTAATGCTCCTCTGATGCCACACAAGCAAATTCTGGACACAGCAGAGAGGCACCACAAAAGATTCAGCTACCATAAACATCTCTGCAGACTGAAACCTACCCTGGGGAATCTGATTTACTCTCCTGTCTTGAGGGACAACACAAAGATGTCCAAAGCCTGATAGCCAGTCTGGCAACAACAGGCAAGGAGCAACCGCAGCTTGCTCTCTGCTCTTACCAGTGCCACACTGGCAGGCAAAGCAAAGCAAGGCTGCCCAACCTCACTTTTTCAGCAGCAGAGCTAAACAGCAATCCTGAACAGTAAAAGGTCTTGAAGAGGAGCTGCCACCAGAGAGGATCACTTTCCCCCACATACCCTCCTCCCCTGAATGCAGCAACCAGAAGAATAAATTCTGAGGGAAGGAAAAAACTGACAGTGTTTGCCATTTAAATGTATGCCTAAAGGCACAGCTTAGAAGCAGAATTCTTAAGCTATGAACAAAAAGAAAAAGCCTTCAGTTCTCTCCTCCCTCATGGGAACATCTCCTAGGCTGGGTGAAGCTTACCTGAGCAGACCCTGCTGTGTTCAGCTCCGCGGGGAAGGGAGCAGATGGGAGAAGCTGCAATGCTATGATCCCAAGTAACCACTTCAGAAGGCCAAGTGTTTATTTTACCTGGTTCCTCTGCTTGCTGAGTTTGAGGCAGAATTTCCCTGCTGGTTTCCTGACGTTGCTACATTTGGTTGAGATGAAGACATGAAGGATTTATTTCAAACTCAAGAGGAGCAAAGGACTGCGTGAGCAGAGGGACCAAAGTTACAGGTGACGCTGGTTTGTATCAGGAAAGATGACCCGGAGCCAATTAACCCTCTCAGAATTAAAGCATCACACAATTATTTCAGTTGGAAAAGGCCATTAAGACTGAGTCCAGCACAGCCAAGTCCATCACTAAACCTAGTCCCTCAGCACAGCATCTCCACAGCTTTTCAAAATCTGCAGGGGTGGAAACTCCACCACTGCCCTTGGCCTTGACAGTTCCTTTGGAAAGAAATTGTTTATGTCCAACCTAAATCTGCCCTGGCACAGCTTGAGGCCATTTCCATTTGTCCTGTCCCTTACTGCTTGGGAGAAGAGACCAACCCTTACCTTGCTCCAATCTCCTTTCAGGCAGTTGGAGATCCAGAAGGGCTCCCTTCAGCCTCCTTTTCTCCAGACTAAACAACCCTAGTTCCCTCAGCTTCTCCTCACATGTCTTGGGCTCTAGATCCTTCACCACCTTCATTGCCCTCTTCTGTGGACCTGCTCCAGCACCTCAATATCCTTCTTGTAGCAAGGAACCCATCATGAAGAATGATGCTGCACTTAAAGAGGACAGACACAGCTCCTGAGCCCTCCCCAGGTACGAATGAGGCAGACTCTGGGACGTGGGGGAGAGAACAGCAGCATGGAAAGATGAAGTCTCACAGCAAACTCTGAGGCAGGGCTAAGGGAAGCTGATGTGTACTGGCTCCTAACTACACTCAGCTGCCAGGATCACCTCCTCCTCACCTCACACTTCTTGCCTTCAGACCTTGAGGTTGTTACAACTGGAGGGGCTACAAGAGCAAAGGAATCAGTGCACAGCAAGGAAAACCCCCACCTGGACTAGGTGTGCAGCTGATCTGCTGGCCAGGCTTTCTCAGCCCAGCAGCACATACAGTATCACAGTATCGCAAGGGTTGGAAGAGACCTCAGAGATCATCAAGTCCAACCCATCACCACAGCCCTCAAGATTAGACCATGGCACTAAGTGCCACAGGTAGTGCACAACCCAAAGTTAAAACCAGCCAAAGCACAAAAGGGACTTTTAGTGGTAGGGTTTGCTCGAGGCCTTCACCCCTCCTGGGGTGGCTGCATCCTGAGCCACATGGAAATCCCAAGCTGGCTTGGAGCACACCAGCAGCAGAATGCAGAGATTCTCTCTGCATCCCCAAACCAGTGAGTGGGCTTAACTGGGCTGAAGCTCCCACAGAAGCTCCAGTTTAGGAACAAGTTCTTTACTATGAGTGTGACAGAACACCACAACAGGTTGCCCAGGCAGGCGGTTGAGGCCCCTTCCCTGAAGATAGGTGAAGTGAGGCTTGACAGGGCTCTGAGCAACCTGATCTAGCTGAGGATGTCCCTGCTGACTGTGGAGGGGGTTGGACTGCATGACCTTTGGAGCTCTCTTTCAGCCCAGACTGTTCTATGGTTCTGTGACATCCTCCTCTCCAACATCATGTGCATCTGGTGAGACCGAGGGTGCTGGGTCTGGGGTGCTCAGAGCCCCCCCCCCAGCACCCCCAGGACTACTGATCGTCAAATCGGAGTGTTCTATGTCCAGTATCCCAAGACAATGGAGATATTTAGGTTGGACAGAGGAGCAATCTCTTCCCCAAAAAGGTTGTCAAGGCCTGGAACAGGCTGCCCAGTGCAGTGGTAGAGTCCCCATTCCTGGGGGAATTGACATGAGTTGTAGACGTGATGCTGATGGGCACAGTTGAGTGGCACCCTGGCAGTGCTGAGTTAATGGTTGTACTTGAGCTTTAAAAGGTCACTTCCAACCCAAACAATTCTGTGATTCTACGACAGCAGTGAAGTCTGTTCTGGCACACACCGTCAGCTCACCATCACATTCCCCTGAGGCAACTCCACCACTTGTTTCAACCTGTCAGTGTAAAGATGAACAGCTGGCAGGAGAACATTAAACACTGTCCCCAGGCTGCTCTTGAGGTTGTGTGGGAGCCATTCACACCCTCCTCTGAGCACACAGCAGTGCCAGCACAGCCTGTAAGCTGCTCATTGTTGTCACTGTGCAGCTACAGCATCTTTGTTCCTGCCACATGTGTCTGCCTTAAAGGGGACATGGGAGCTGCTGGCTTTGCTTGACGCTGGGATCTGTGTCTTTCTTCCCTCTCCCCCACAGCAGGCAGCCCTTCTCCAAACTGCTTTCCCTTCCTTCTTTCTTTTTTCCTTTGTTTAAGTCCTTGCTGCTTTTGCCAGATAGGGCAAAATTCTGGAGATCTCAGGGATAGTTGTTTCCTGATTAAAGATTTGGAGCACCACAACAAAGACAGTTTGATAGTCAGCAGAAAGAGCAAAAGCAAGCGACCAGAGGAAGCTCTCAAAGCTTCTTGCACTACAAGCAGAGAAGAGGTCATCTTCTCCTTTGCTGCTTGCATTCAAAGCCTACCGAGCCTGATCTATTTCATTCCCACGCATATTCCTCGTTCTCCTACATTGCAAGCAAGCCCATGTCATGAGAACTGCAGCACAGCACATCCTTACCCATCAATTTTGGGAAGCAGGGCAGGGCTGTGGTAAGCAGCAGCCCAAGAAGAACATGGTTTTATTCCCTATAGGATCTCCACGTGCTCCCCTACCCCCACCCTACCGGGAGGAAGCAGTGGGGAGGAGAGGAACGTGTCAGATGCTTCAGTCTTTGGTCTTTTTCATATCTGCAAATACAAGTTTCTTATTAAAAGATAAAGAGGAAAAAAAACCCAAACCACACAAACTCTTTCATCCTCTATGCCCCAACCTAATCTTTAAATACCTAGTGAAATCTAAGTAATGGATTGACGCTGCCTTTAGCAGCTGCAGGCTCAGTCATCCCTTTCATGTGCACAGACAAGAAGCTGACGAGGACTAAGGGTTGCTTAACTTAAAACTGACAAAGTTTGATCACTGTGTCTGGCAATGAATATTAAAGGCAATGACAAGATTGACATTATCTAGCTGCACTGCAGCTTCTGGGTTGGTGTGGTTTGTGGTTTCTGGTTCTTTTTTTTTTTTTTTTTTCTCTTCCTTTCTTTTAAATCCTTCTTTCCCCNTTTTTTTTCCCCTCCTTTCTTTTAAATGCTTCATTCCTCAGCTCTCCCTGCAAGGATCTGAGTCTGGAAAATACAGCTCAAGCTGACATCTTCCCGAAGTGCTAAAGCCCAGCTTCAGGGGTGCCAAAGTGAAGACACTTCAAAGGGCTCTGCTTACAAAGCAACACGATTCCCTGAGAACAAACACAAATAAAACCACTCCTCTCCCGTGTCCTTGCGCTGCACACCACTTTGAGGCTTCAAAGAGGTCTCACTTAGTGTATCTAGAGCAAGGGCAACGTTGCTAAACCACCTTCTTCAACCCTCACTGCCAGCTCTGCTCTCCGAGAGGACACTGAAAGGCTGCAGTAAGGAACTAGAGCTCTCCCACATGCTCCAGGGACCACATTTACTACAGTTTCTGCTCCAAATGATGACAGATGTTTCCCTAAGTGCCCAGAACTTATTCCCCCCTCCAAAGAAACAGCTTAGAAACTGCTAAGTGTCTCTAACTGAAAGATCAGAGCTTAAACAATAGTGTTAAGACAGAACAAGCAAGATGCCAAAATACTTTCTCTCTTTAAATAGAAGGGGAAAGCAGCACTGCCTGCAGAGACTTGCTCCAGAGCCCAAATTGCTCCCACCATGAAATGTATCTACCTTATTTCCAGCTCCAGCTCTTTCAGTCACTGCTTACAGCTGCTTCTGGGTGGGTTGGGTTAAAGCGCACCTCCCTCAACTAGGAATGACATCCTCATATAGAAAACCACAGGCTAAGGTCAAGTCACATCCTCAAATTGTAGAACCTTTAAGATTGGAAGATCATAGAATCATCAGGGTTGGAAGGGACCTCAAGGATCATCCAGTTCCAACCCTGCCATGGGCAGGGACACTTCATGCTAGATCAGGTTGCTCAGAGCCACATCCATTCTGGCCTTAAAAACCTCCAGGGATGAGGTTTCTATCACCTCCCCGGGCAACCCGTACCAGTCTCTCAGCACCCTCAGGCTGAATAACTTCTTCCTAACTTCTAGCATCTACCCACTTCTAGTTTTGCTCCATTCCCCTCACTTCGATCACTACTTGACATCCTAAAATGTCCCTGCACAGCTTTCTAGTAGCCCACTTCAGACACTAGGAGGCCACAATAAGATCTCTTTGGAGCCTTGCCTTCTCCACGCTGAAAAGCCCCAACTTTCTTAGCCTGTCTCCACAGCAGAGCAGCTACAGCCCTCTGATCATCCTTGTGGTCTTTCTCTGAACACATTCCAGCACTTCCAGATCTTTCCTGACACAGTGGCTCCAGAACTGGGCACAGTGCTCCAGGTGAGGTCTTACCAGAGCAGTGCAGAGGGGCAGAATCCCCTCCCTTGCCCTGCTGCCCACACTGCTCTTGCTGCAGCCCAGGGTCTGGTTGGCTCTCTGGGCTGCCAGTGCACACTGTTGGCTCACATTGAGCTTCTCATTCACCAACACCCTCAAGTCCTTTTCTTCGTCAAGTTCAACCTTCTACCCAACACCTCCATGACCACTAGACCATGTCCCAAAGTGCCACACCTACTTTTTTTGAACACCACCACTCCCCTGGACTGTTCCAGTGCCTCAATCCTGCCTTATCCCTCCTAACTCAAAAGCTGTAGTTAAGCTCTCAGGTTAATCAGAGCCACCACATGATCCAACATCAACTCACACTGGATTTTGTAGTGGAGGTGGGAGCTGTTTCCAAGCAACAGGGCTCAAACCGCTGGCTGCCCAAGGCTGTAGAGGATCTCTCTGCAATGGACCACACTCAGGCACTCCTGCAGCTGCTGCCCTGACTTCCATAGAGAGCATCCAAAACCTCTCTAGGGATCCCCTCGTGTGTTCAGTCTGGGTCAGTTGCTTCCTCTGCAGCTTAGAACAAACCTAAGCTCCACCCTATTCTGCAGCAAGGATGCAGGCAGCAGCATCACTGCTTACTTCTTCACAGTGGAGATGTCTTCCCCCAGCTCCCTGGGTCTTGTTTACAATGCTCTCAGCCCACAGCGACACGTAAGCATAGCTGGGAGGCTTATCCCATGCTGACACTAAGCCTCAGCCCTATTCTGGACTCGTTGAGCTGCCTCATTTAATTTAATAACCACAACTCCTGAGTGGCAGGGACCCACATCTTACTACCTCTTTTCCATTTCCCAAAGGAAAGAGAGACATTTGCAACCAAGAATGGTGTTTGCATCAGCAGATCATAGAATCAACCAGGTTGGAAGAGACCTCCAAGATCATCCAGTCCAACCTATCACCCATCCCTATCCAATCAACTAGACCATGGCACTAAGTGCCTCATCCAGTCTGTTCTTGAACACCTCCAGAGACAGCAATTCCACCACCTCCCTGGGCAGCCCATTCCAATGCCAATCACGCTCTCTGTGAAGAACTTCCTCCTAACATCCAGCCTAGACCTCCCTGGGACCCCTTGAGACTGTGTGTTTTGTTGCTGGGTGTCTGGGAGAAGAGACTGACCCCCCCCCCCCGGCCACAACCTCCTTTCAGGTAGTTGTAGACAGCAATGAGGTCACCCCTGAGCCTCCTCCAGGCTGCACACCCCCAGCTCCCTCAGCCTCTCCTCACAGGGCTGTGCTCCAGGCCCCTCACCAGCTTCATCACCCTTCTCTGGACTCGTTCCAGTACCTCAACATCTCTCTTGAATTGAAAGGCCCAGAGCTGGCCACAGGACTCAAGGTGTGGCCTGACCAGTGCTGAGTACAGGGGCAGAATAACCTGCCTTGTCCTACTGGTCACACTGTTCCTGATACAGGCCAGGATGCCATTGGCTCTCCTGGCTACCTGGGCACACTGCTGGCTCATGTTCAGTCTACTATCTACCAGTACCTCTGGTACCTCCTTGAACATCCTGTTGTCAGAGTTTGTGCTCTTAAATCTTTAAGTAACAAGGGGTTTGCTGAAAGTTGATTGTCAAGTGCTTACACAGTGAAATTGGCTCTCAGCCTGGTCACATTCCAAGTAGGATATCACAGAATCACAGAACATTGGAGGTTGGAAAGGACCTTCAGAGATCATCGAGTCCAACCCCCTGCTGAGGCAGGAGTATTACAAGGCAGGATATTACAGAATCCCAGAATGGAAGGGGTGTGAAGGCACCTCTGGAAACCATCCAATCCAATCCCCTCACTAAAGGAGGCTCACCCACAGCAGCTTGCTGAGGATCACAATGTCCAGGCAGGTTTGGAATCTCTCCAGAGAAGGAGACTCTGTGGGCAGCCAATTCTTTGGCACCCTCATGGGAACGAAGTTTTTCCTCCTCTTTAGGTGACAGATTGTTTTATTGTACATTAAAAAACCAACAACAAAACCAATCAGGTAAGAAAGCCCAGCACTGGGCATAAACAAGCTGCCCACACATAATGGACATTGTTAGGTGTCTGAATAGGTCACCGAGTCAAAGGAAAGTTCAGCTCCACAATGCAAGTCCTGAAGCCCTGAATGCCAAGCTGAAAGCATCCCTGCGTGCTCCCACCCTGTCCATTCAGCCCAGCTGGATCTTTTTGTATTTCTCACTGTCCATTTCCTCCTGAATTTCCCTGGTTTCCTTCCATTGGTGTTACGAGCCTTTGTTCTTTTCTCTGCCCTCTTCCTCTTGCTATTTTGAAGCCTGCAGATGGGAGTCTAAGGGTGGGGAAGCCAAGCAAGAGGCACAGCACGTTGTTACAAAAACAACTTTCGCAGCTAAGTCAAAATCAGATGGACCAAGCTCAAGCCTTGCATGGAAGTAGTGACCCCTGTTGCAAGAGGTAGGGACCTGCTAAGCTGCAGCTACAAAGAATGCTGTATGTTAAGAATTTAAAAATAGGGCCCATGGAATTTGGTCCATCCTGCTTTCAGTTTTGGGCTCCCCAGTTGAAGGACAGGAATCTGTTGGAGAAGATCCAGCAGAGGGCTATGAGGATGATTAGGGGACTGCAGCACTGCCTGATGAGGAGAGGCCGAGGGAACTGGGGCTGCTTAATCTGGAGAAGAGAAGACTGAGAGCGGAGTTAATAAATGCTTATAAATATCTGAGGGCTGGGGGTCAGGAGGGGGGGACAGGTTCTGCTCACTTGCTCCTTGGGATAGGACAAGGAGCAATGGATGTAAGCTGCAGCACAGGAGGTTCCACCTCAACACAAGGGGGAACTTCTTTACTGTAAGGGTCCCAGAGCACTGGCACAGGCTGCCCAGATAGGTTGTGGAGTCTCCTTCTCTGGAGACTTTCAAGGCCTGTCTGGATGCATTCCTCTGACCTGAGCTAGACTGTATGGTCCTGCTCTGGCAAAAGAGGGGTTGGACTGGATGATCTCTTTGGGTCCCTTCTGGTGTTTGGTAGTCGCTCAAATCTTGTCTGGGAGGCTTTCCCACTGCCCTGGTAGGTGGACAACTCCTCAACTTTCCCATCACCAGGTCTCAAAGCACCACAGCAGTCTATGCACTGCAGTTACCACAACTCTGAACACACTTTAACCGAGACATCTTGCGGTGTACCTACAGTCCTCCAGCACAGGAAGAAGGTATTTGTTCATTGACTGACTGGGTTTGATGAGCTGCTCCTTTGGACTCGGACAAGTCACAGATTAACCCCTAATGAGAGAAATTTTTAAGAGGCACTCGCTGTGAAAACAAACCCAGAAGCACAAGAAAGAGAAAGACTGTTGGAGCAGGTCCAGAGCAAGTCACAGTAATGCTGGGAGGGCTAGAAGCCCTCTGCTGTGAGGCCAGGCTGAAAGAGTTGGGTTTGTTCAGCCTGGAGAAGAGAAGGCTCCAGGGACATCTTCTGGTGGCTTTTCAGTGCTTCAAGGGGGCTCTGGAAAGCTGGAGTTGTCTGTTTGTCATTAGCCTCACTTTGCTCCAAATCTCATAACAAGAAATGCCCCTCACTGATGTCCAAGACCACTCTGTGATGTTAGAGGTGATCTGTGACCAGGGTAGACCCTTCCCCAGCAGAGCTGTGCCCAGCACTTCTCTGCTCTGATCTATCATGCAAGCTATGAACATCACCCAAGCATTCCAATACAAACACAGTATACTGTGATACTGTGATACTGTAATACAAACCTGCCTGCATCACAACCACCATCTGGGCTCCTTCAGCCCTTGAGACTACCACCAAGAGCTGCCAGCACTCTCAGCAATAATAATCACCTGTCAAAAAAATGCAGATCAAACTGGAGAAGAAAGGAGGAGGTTAGATGGAAACCAAACCCAGGAAGATAGCACCTGAAGCTGTAGCCGAGGCTGAAGAGGCTCAGCAAGAGGCTGAATTGAACTGCTTTGGTTAAGAACCTTTGAATACAAAACCTTCCCTCCTGCAGTGCAGGGGTTCCAGGGTGACTCCACAGCAGGGTTTTTTTGTGCGTGCCTGTGGCTTTAAATTTGCTAATAAATAGGCTGCGCACTCAGGCACACACGCGATGGGGGTGTGGGGGGAGGGAAAGGGGTAAAAAAGATTTCACATTACAACAAGGACAGCATTTGTCACTGGTTTTAGGTGCTGTGAGAAGCACTTTGAAGGTTCTTGGGCTCAGGAAGAATATTTTTCTGTTCTGCTCCTGGTGTGCTTGGTTGTCTTCTGCCAAAACCTGGTTTAAATCCATTTAATGAAACTAGGCCGAGGCTGCGTAGCCTCTTAATTCCCTGGTGGAAAAAGGGCACTGGAGCACGCTTCCGGGAACGACAGCCACCCACAGTTCCCACCATTGTCATGGAAGCACTGCTCCCTGGGCCAGCAAACTCCTCAAACCCCACTTTCCCCCAGGAATATCATCCCCAGTTGCCACTGGTTGCTTTATGGGGAACACAGGAGCTTGGAGAGATTCACTTTTCTCTTTAGAGCAGCACCTCACTACTGTCTCATCCTGCATCCCAGAGAGGAGGTGGAGGTCCCATCCCTGGAGTCACAGAATGACAGAAATGTTCCCACTGGAAAAGCTCCTCAGGATCATCAAGTCCAACCCAGAAGAACCCCACTCTGCAAGGTTCAGTCTAAACCATATCCCCAAGCACAACATCCAAATGACATTTAAACACACCCAGAGCTGGTGACTCCAGCACCTCCTTAGGTAGCACATTCCAGAGCCTAACCACTCTTTCCTGAAAAGATTTTTCCTTATGTCCAGTCTAAACCTACCCAGTGGCAGCTTGAGGCCATCCCCTCTTGTTCTACCTCTAATTACCTGTGAGAAGAGACCAGCACCAACCTCTCCACAGAATCACAGAAACATTCAGGCTGGCAAAGCCCCTCAGGATCACCAAGTCCAACCCAGAACCCTACTCTACAAGGTTCACCCTAAACCACAACTCTAAGCACCACATTCAAATAATTTTTAAACACAACCTCCTTTCAGGTAGATGTAGGCAGTAATGAGCTCTCCCCTCAGCCTCCTGTTCCTCAACCTAACCATCCCCAGCTACTTCCCTTGCTCCTCATTGGATCTATTCTCCAGGCCCTTTACAGCTTCCTTGCCCTCCTCTGCACTGGCTCCAGCACCTCCACACCTCTCTTGTACTGAAGTGCTCAAAAACCAAACGCAATACTCGAAATGTGGCCTCACCAGAGCAGAATACAAGTGAACAATCACCTCCATTCAAGGTCAAACTTGATGGGGCCCTGAGCAACCTGCTCTAGTTGGAGGTGTCCCTGCTGACTGCAGGGGGTTTGGATGAGATGATCCTTCCAACCCAATGCATTCTGGGAAACTGTGACTGCTGCTGTGGTTCTATCTCATTGCATACATGTTAGTGACATCATTTGGGCACAAGTCTGGACACCCACTTGCCCCAAGCCCATGCATCTGCTTCAGGTAGTAAGGATAACAGGGACAGTAAGTAAGGCTATTTACTTCTGTACCTGCTCTAAAGGCACCCCCCCAGCACCAAGTCCATGCCCCCTCTCTCTGGGGGGCAGTGACACATCCCTACAGCTCCATACAGTGCTGAAAAGCTGAAGAGATGCTCCCAGCAGGAACTAGGTTTGGCAAACAAAGTTCCAGAACCAATCCTGCTTCCAGGTGCTGAAACAGTCACAGAATGGTAGGAGTTGGAAATGACCTCTGGAGATCATTGAATCCACTCCCCTGCCAAGACAGGTTCACAGCCAAGTAGGTTTTGAATGTCTCAGGAGATGGAGACTCCACCACTCTTCTGAGCAGCCTGCTCCATGGCTTGATCACCCTTAAGTAAGTTCCTCCTCATGCTCACATGGAACTTCTTACATTCCAGTTTGTGCCTGTCACCCCTGATCCTGTCAGTGGGCACCACTGAAACAAGCCTGGTGCCACCCATCCTTGATCAGCATTGATGAGATGCCCTCTCAGTCTTCTCATTTCCAGACTAAAAACCCCAAATTCTCTCAATCTTTTCCCATAACAGAGATGTTCTGGAGCCCCTATTACAAGAGGGATATGGAGGTGCTGGAACATGTGCAGAGAAGGGTCACAAGGATGATCATAGGGCTGGAGCTGCTCTCCTATGAGAAGAGACAGAGGGGGTTGGGGCTGTTCAGTCTGGAGAGGAAAAGGTTCGAAGGTGACATCACTGTGGCCTTTCAGTATCTTAAGAGGGCCTACGAGAAAGCTGTAGAGGGACGTTTTAGGGTGTCAGGTAGTGATAGGACTGGAGGGAATGGACAAACCTAGAAATGGGTAAATTCAGACTGGATGTTAAGAAGTTCTTCACCATGAGGGTGGTGAGACCCTGGAACGGGTTGCCCGTGGAGGTGGTGGAAGCCTCATCCCAGGAGTTGTTTAAGGCCAGCCTAGATGAGGCTCTAGACAGCCTGATCTAGTGTGAGGTGTCTGTGCTCCTGGTAGAAGGGTTGGAACCTTGTGGTCCCTTCCAACCCTGACTGATTCTATGTTCTAACACCATACATCTGGTGGATGGTTCTCTGTAGTGCCATGGAGGAGAGAAAGACCTGATTCTGCAGGACCACAGGCCCATGTCCTGACATTCAGACTGTATCAAAGGTCCATTTCCATTTCCTGCAGTAATCCCCAGTTTGCAGGAGCTGAAATCTTTTAAGGACAGGGACTGCTTCTGCTAAGTGACATGAGCCATGCCTTTCTCCAGAGATCTGGAGAACAGATCCCAAACCTTTCCTCTAGAACAACCAGAATGACTCCAGCATAGCAAAACTCTCTTTCCCAGAGTGTTAAGGCACCACCAAACCTACATTGTTTAAAATGCTAAGTTAAAGGACACAGCAACAGCTAATCAAACAGGCAGCAGATCCATGAGAGCAGCAGAATGCTTTGGCAGGAGCATCTTGAAGACAAACCTCCTGTTCCAGGCAGAACAGCAGCCCAAACAGGAGGGATAGTTGAGTCAGCTCCTGCTTTGGGTTTCACAATGTGCTCTGTGTTTTCCAGCAGGGAAAGATGAAATGGGGAGGGGTAAAGAGGGTGAACACAGAAGCTTTGAAGAAAAGTGGCAAGATGAAATCCAAGCCTCTCTAGAATAAAAAAACTGATGAAAACGGTACCACAGCCTTGCAGTTCTGAGGGACTGCAGGGACCTTGGGCACTAGGAGTTGTAAGTGACTGCAGTCATCATAGAGAGGTTTGGGTTGGAAGGGACCTTTCAAGCCCATCCAGTCCAACCCAGTTCAACCCTGCAGTCAGCAGGGTCATCTACAACTACAGCTGAGTGCTCACAGCCCCAGACCACCTGATCTGGAGTGGTTCTATGGATGGGACATCTCCTACCTCTCTAAGCAACCTGGACCAGGTTCCTCCCACCCTCACTGTCAAACTTTTCTCCCTTCTCTCCTGTCTGAATGTTCCTCTTGCAGTTCAAACCATCACTGCTGAGAACTCTTTCTGGGGAAATTTAATCTCTATTGTCAACCTGAACCTCCCCTGGTGCAGCTTGAGGCTGTTTCCTCTAGTCTTGTCACTTGCTGCATTTGAGATAATCCCAACCCCATCTGGCTCCAGCCTCCTTTCAAGGAGCTATAGAGGGCAATGAGGTCCCCCCTCAGCCTTCTCTTCTGAAGACTAAACAGCCTCAGTTGCCTCAGCTTCTCCTCACAGGACTGTGTTCAAGGCCTTTCACCAGCCCTGTTGCCCTCCTCTGGACTTGCCCCAGCACTTCTTGCAGTGAGGGGCCCAAAACCCAGCACAGCATTTAAGGTGTGGCCTCAGCAGTGCTGCATAGGAGGTGGCAATCACATCCCCAGACCTGGGAACATGGTAGGCAGTGGCCACATCTGGCTGGTGCTGCAGTGCAGTCTCAGCCTGAAGGAAGTACCATGCACAGGACCACTCTGCTAACAGTATCTTCTGCAAGGGGGCAGGAGAAGTCTTTCATGTTTCAATAAGGAACTTGGCAGAGAAAAATCTCTTCCTCTCATCTGCTCAGTGAGTGAAACCTCAGCTGAACTGAGAGTCTGGGTTGCTGTCCTTCACTCCCAGCCTCTCAGTGTTGTTATCCAAACGTCTTAAAGCTTTTTCTTTACCCACTGAACACCCCAAGGCACTCAAACTCTACTCTCTATGCAACTGGTGTACACAAGATCTCATTGATGTCTTCCCACGCCGCTACCCTGACACATCAGATGCCGAGGGCAAGAGGTGAGCCCTCCCCTGCACAGCTTCAACTTGTCCAGCTGTGCTGTGATCTTCTGTGCTACTGTCACCAACAACCACTTCTAGGTTTGAACATGTCTCCTTGCAAGAGCTACACTCTGCACTGGAACAGCCTGAAAAGCTGAACGACCACAGACTGCTCCTTGTCTTGTTGACTACAGTGATTAGCACCATGAAATCATTTTGTTTGGAAAAGACCTTTAAGATTGTTGAGTCCAAGCATTAACCCAGCACCGTCAGGTCACCACTAAACCATGACCCTCAGCACCACATCTACACAGATTTTCAAGGATAAGGACTCCACCACTGCCCTAGGCAGCCTAGGCCAGGCCTTGACAACTCTTCTGGGGAAGAAATTGTTCCTGTGTCCCACCCAAATCTCCCCTGGGACAACCTGAGGTTGTTTCCTCTTGTCTTGTTGCTTAAGCTTTGAGAGAAGAGGAAGAGGAGAGACAGGTGGCAGGTGACAGGAGGAGAGGAAATGGGCTGAAATTGTGCCAAGGGAGATTTAGGTGGGAGATTAGGAAAAATTTCCTTGCTGCAAGAGTAGTTGGGGATTGGAGCGGGTTGCCCAGGGAGGTGGCGGAGTCACCATCCATGAAGGGGTTCAAGAAAGGTGTGGCCATGGCACTTTGGGACATGGTTTAGTGGCCATGGTGGTGTTGGGTTGAGCTTGATGATCCTAGAGAGCTTTTCCAACCCAAACAATTCCATGACAACACAATACTACTGCCCCAGGAGCTTCCAGTTCAGCCAAGTACTTAAGCTCATCATAAGTGAGCCAAAAGCAGCAGCTAAACATAGAGGAGCTCAGCCAAGTAAGGAGGCCCAGCCAGCACCCATGGGTGATGTTAGAGTGACCATCAAGCCTAGTCCTACCTAACTGGGGGACCAGCAGGCCCCCCAGCCGTTAGATTCCACTCCCATTCACCCAGTGTGCAGCATGGGGACTCACCAGTGATGCCAGGAGGAGGATCCCTCTGCCCAGATGGGCACAGTTCAGGGTTTCTACCTTTCCTGGGGCTGATTATATAAAAGGGAATGGGCAAGGAGGGCAAAGTGGTCACACCTGAGATGGGAGGAGACTCCAACAGTACCCAGGCGCTCTGGGTTTGGGGGGAAAAGGGGAAAATGCAGTGTGGGGTGGGAAAGGGGTGGGTATGGTAGAAAAGAGGTGGTGCTGAAAGGAGATGGAGAGAAAAAGAATGGAAATGAAAAAAGGAAGATGGAGAAAAGGAAAGTGATGGAGAGAAAGGGAGGAAGATGGGGGAAAGAGGAAGAGGAAAGGAAGGAGATGGAAAGAAAAGGAGGAAGATGGGGGGAAAACAGATGGAAGGGAAAGGAGAGAGATAGAAGTGGGATAAAAAAATAATAAAAATGAAAACTGGTGGTTCTGCTCTGGCAGAGGGGTTGGACTGGATGAGCTTTCAAGGTCCCTTCCAGCCCCTAACATTCTGTGTGAAGCTGACCCCCAACTCATTCCAATCTCCTTTCAGGGAGTTGCAGAGAGCAAGAAGGTCTCTCCAGGTAAGATAAAAGCCAGCATTGAGCTGCAGAACATACCCTATAGCCAGCCCCGCATCTTCACAGCAGCTGGGCAGGAAAAGGGGCCATGATGCCCAGAAAAAGGCTCTGCAGCCAGCTCACATGCCCCAGAAGGCACCATCCATTTGGTGAGAGCTTATTACGCCAGGCAGAGCAAGGCACAAAGCACAGCTCAGTCTGCACAAAGCCCTAGTAAGACCTCCAAGAACTTGGAGGGAGGCTCTGCATGGGGCTAGCTCGAGGTCCGTAAGTTCCTGTGGCAGCTTGTTCACAAACCAGGTGAGGGTGTCATGCTGGGAAGGGGTCATCACACATGCAACACAGTCAGGGTGCTCTGACTGCCCATCAGCTCCACTTGTGGCTTGAAATCCTACAAGAATCAGAGATGAGAACAACCCTGAAAGTCCCTTGAAGAAGTTTCTCAGCTCTCAGCATGGTGCCTTTGGGCTGACTGCTCAGCTTGATTAGCTGATGAGGAACCATGCAGCAGAACTGCTTGGTGCTCTCTGAACTGAGGCTCTAGAGATGATGATGATGATGATGATGACCTATCCCATCCAACTCACTCTTGCCTCCAGCATTTCCAAGAAGCAGGGTCCTCACCTCTTCCTCCACAGCAATCAATCCAGAGGCGCCTGGCTTTCTGGGCAGCTGCTTTCTTTTCAGTTACATCACAAATCAAAGCAAATAAACTCTGGCAGGGGCCTCTTCCCAAGACTCAAGCTGAATCTTTCCCATTTCCAGCCCCACATATCAGATTCACAGATTGCATCAGCTTGGGAAGGACTCTTCAAGGGTATCGTGCCTAACCCCTCTGCAGGCAGCAGGGACCTCTCCAACTAGAGTAGGCTGCCCAGGGACACATTAAAGCTCTTCTTGAATGTCTCCAGGGGTGGGGCCTAAATAACCTTTCTGGGCAACCTGTTCCAGTATTTTACCAATCTCATTGTGCAGAACTTCTTCCTGATATCCAACCCAAATCTGCCCTGCTCCAGTTTCAAACCATTGCCCCTCATCCTATCACCACAGGCCCTTCTGAACAGTCCCTGCAGGTCCCCTTCAGATACTGAAATCCAGCTCAAAGGTCTCCCTGGAGCCTTCTCTCCAGGCTGAGCAGCTCCAGTTCCCACAGCAGAAGTTCTCCCCCGATCATCTTTGTGGCCTCCTCTGAACCAGCTCCAGCAGGTCCATGTCTCTTTTATGTTGGGGGCAGGTGAGGTCTCCCCAGAGCAGAGTAGAGGGGCACAATCCCCTTTCTCCACCTCTGGCCACACAGCTTTGGATGCAGCCCAGGCTACTATCAGCCTTCTGGGCTGCCAGTGCTGGCTCCTGTCCAGCTTCTCAACCACCAGCATCCCCAAATCCTTCTCTGCAGGGTTGCTCTTAATCTCATCACACCCCAGCCTGTATTGCACTGCCCTGACCTGGGTACAAGACCTTGCCCTTTGCCTTATTGAACCTCACAAGATTCTCCTCAGCCACCTCTCAGGTCCCTCTGGATGCTATCCCCTCCTTCAGCCTTATCAACCACACCACTCAGCTTGCCATCACCTGCAAAGTTGCTGAGGGTGTTCTCAATTTCACATGCAAAGAGGTCTCCATCCATTATTCCTGCACCTGAAGCACAGTTATTTATCACTTTGCACCACACTGAATTCCCCATGGCCTTCAGCATAATCTCCACACTCGTGCTTCCAGGCTCCCAGATTGTCACAGCCACAACCCCATGATATTGGAATCAATATTTCAAACCAGCAGGCCCTCCTATCACAGAATGTCAGGGGCTGGGAGGGACCTCAAAAGCTCATCCAGTCCAAGCCCCCTGCCAGAGCAAATAACACAGGAAAGTGTCCAGGCAGGCCCTGAATATCTCCGGAGAGGAAGACTCCACAACCCCCCTGGGCAGCCTGTTCAAGGGTTCTGTCACCCTCACAGGGAAAAAATTCCTCCTCCTGTTTAAATGAAACTTCCTATGCCTCAGCTTCCACCCATAGCCCCTTGTGCTGTCACTGGGCATCACCCAGCAGAGCCTGGCTCCAGCCTCCTGGCACTCACCTTTACATATATATAAACATTGATGAGGTCACCTCTCAGTCTCCTCTCTCCAAGCAGCACAGCCCCAGCTCCCTCAGCCTCTCCTCCTAACAGAGCTGTTCCACTTCCTTCATCATCTTTGTGGCTCTGTGCTGGACTCTCTCCAGCAGTTCTATGACCCTCTTGAACTGGGGGGGAGGGGCAGAACTGGACACAGTAGTCCAGATGCAGCCTCACCAGGGCAGAGCAGAGAGGCAGGAGAACCTCTCTTGTCCTATTAGCCACAGCCCTTCTAATCCACCCCAGAACGGCATTGCCCCTCCTGGCCACCAGAGCACATTGCTGGCTCATGGTCACCCTCATATCAACTAGGACCCCCAAATCCTTTTCCCCTTCGCTCCCCAACCTGTACTGATCCCTGGGGTTGTCCTTTCCCAGGTGCCAGTCTCTACACTTGCCTTTGTTGAATTTCATCCTCCAACATGAGCTGCGCTTCCAGGTTTATCACAAGCAGTCAAAAACACCCCGGACATGTACTCTCAACTCAAGGTGGGCACAAGAATGCAGAGTCACAGTGGCCAGACAGCTGACATCCATCCTGACAGCTATCTCTGTGTGTGAAGAGGAAGATGAACAGCTCACAGCTCTGCAGCTCTGGAGTTTGCCCTTGGTCAACTGCTAAATGTCATAAATCAGCCACGGTGCATCCTCAGACAGAGAGAGGCAGGCTCCTAGTTGAGAGCTGGAGAGCAAGAGGGGCAGCAACAGCCTGCTCTGAATCAAACAGCAATAACTGCAAAACAGCCTAGGGATGTTCTAAATCATCTTCTTTGGGTGCACAGTGACTGCCAAGCACAATTCCTCCAGTATTTTATACCAGAGCAAAACGTGGGGACCTATAAGAAAAGTCTTACTGCTTTTCTTCAACCACCCTGGTGGGGAGAGAATGAAAATAAACCAAATATGCTTGCTGGGATGCCTTACAAGGGCTTGAAGGGACAGGATGAGGGGCAGTGACTTTGAGCTGGAGATTAGGAAGAAATTCTTGGCAGTGAGAGGGAGGAGACACTGGCACAGGTTGCCCAGGGAGGTTGTGGCTGTCCCCTCCCTGGAGGCGTTCAAGGTCAGGTTGGATGAGGCCTTGAGAAACCTGGGCTGGTGGGAGGTGTCCTTGTCCACGGCTGGGGGTTGGAGTAGTTGATCACAGAATCATAGAATTGTCAGGGTTGGAAGGGACCTCAGGGATCATCCAGTTCCAACACCTCTGCCATGAGCAGACACCTCACACTAGAGCAGGTTGCCCAGAGCCACATCCAGCCTGGCCTTAAAAACTTCCAGGGATGAGGCTTCCACCACCTCCCCGAGCAACCTGTGCCAGTCTCTCACTACCCTCATGCTGAAGAACTTCTTCCTAACATCCAATCTGAATCTACCCACTTCTAATTTTACTCCATCCCCCCAGTCCTACCACTACCTGACACCCTAAAAAAAAATTCTCTCTACAGTTTTCCTGAAGTCTCTTTCACATACTGGAAGGTCACAGTAAGGTCTCTTTGGAGCCTTCTCTTCTCCAGATTGAACAGCCCCAACTCATCCTGTCCCCACAGCAGAGCAGCTGCAGCCCTCTGATCACCCTTGTTGCCCTTCTCTGGACACCTTTCAGGACCTCCAGATCTTTCCTGTCACAGAGGCTCCAGAACTGGGCACAGTGCTCCAGGTGAGGTCTTACCGGAGCAGTGCAGAGGGGCAGAATCCCCTCCCTTGCCCTGCTGCCCACACTGCTCTTGCTGCAGCCCAGAGTCTGGCTGGTTCTCTGGGCTGCCAGTGCACACTGCTGGCTCACACTGAGCTTCTCATCCACCAGCAACCCCAAGTCCCTCTCCCCGGGGCTGCTGTCAAGCCAGTCACTGCCCAGCCCATGTTGGTGCATGGGATTGCTTCAACCCAGTTGCAGGACCTTGGTCTTGCTGAGCCTCATGAGGTTGTCTTGGGCACACCTCTGCAGCCTCATCTCTTAGGTCCCCTTCAAACTAAACCATTCTATGATTCTACAAACCCTGGGTTTGAGAGTTTGATAGAGCAAAGGAAGCTTTTCTAACTGCAGTGGCCGATTTCCAGCCTTTCCCCTTCCCAGCCTGTCACAGAGCAAGCAAAGCAGAAGCTCTGGCACAGAGAGGATGGAGCATAGGGGATGTGCCAATTTCTGCCTGGATTTTCAGCCCCAGGACACCATACTCAAGCTTTTCCACAGTCTGTAACAAAGCCTGCGTGGATTTCTATTCTCAGCCCTTGTCAACATGGTCTCATTGTCTCCTAAAGGAAGAGTGTGGCCAGAAATCCCACAGCCAAAGGCAATATTCATTTGTTTACAGGTGTCTGTGGTGCCAGCGAGTCCCTTCCAGGCTCCCCCACACCTGACACTGAGCCTCACACTTGTTAGATGACTCCAGCAGCACAAACACCTACTGACCTAGCACAACAGGAGCATGGCACATCAGGGAGCAGGAAGGCACCCAAGCTGACCCAAGGACCCCCATGCCATGCACAGGCAGGGAAGCACTCCTTGGAACAGCAGTGTTGCCTAATTCCTGGCCAGCTTGCCTGGTGCTAAAGGAAGGAGGCAGAAGGCAATTTTTTTCTCCAGGAGCCTTTTGTTTGCAGCAAAGGAAGTTGAAGACAGACAGCTCTGTAGTGTCCCTCAACAGCTATGGCAAACACACTCTTACTGAATCTTGCCAACTCACTTTTAGTCCCCAAAGGTTTTAGAGGAAAGTCAGTGTACAAACCCTAACCCTTTGCCCAAGTGCAGATATCGTGCCCCTAACAGTAGACTCAAACCCTGCCCTGCAATCACAGCACTGACCAGGGTAAAGCTGTTAAGCATCTTGACTGTCCCACAGGCCCAGTAAGGCTGATGTTGCACTACTCTGCACTGGTGAGACCCCACATGAAGTACTGTGTCCAGCTGTGGTGCACCCCAATACAAGTAGGACATGGAAGTATTGGAGGCCATGAAGATGATCAGATGTCTGGAGCACCTCCCCTGTGGGGACAGGCTGAGAGAGTTGGGGCTCTTCAGCCTGCAGAAAGCTCCAGTGAGACCTTAGAGCAGCCTCCAAGTACCTGAAAGGGGTAAAGGAGAGCTAGGGAGGGACTTTTTAGAAGGGCTTAGAGTGAGAGGACAAGAGGGAATGGATTATAGCTTGAGGAGGGGAGGTTGAAACTGGAGATTAGGAAGAAATGATTTACATTGAGGGTGGGGAGACACTGGAACAGGTTGCCTGGGGAGGTTTTGGACACCCCTCCCTGGAGTTGTTCAAGCATGGGGCTTTGAGCAACCCAGTCTAGTGGAAGGTGCCATTGCCAATAGTAGAGGGGTTGAAACTTTAAGTTTCTTTAAGGTCCCTTCCAAACCCAAACCATTCTATGATTCCTTCAGAGGTTTCTTAAGAGTCCTTGCTAAACACAGTGGCTGTGAAATCATAAAGCAAGGAAGGAGCCTGACTCTTGTACAGTCTCCAGAGCCAGCTCAATGCACACGACCTGGTTTGTCCTGATTTAGTTGCAGAGGCTGTGGAATTCTCTTCTCTAGAAGCGGTTTTGTTTCCAGAAAAAAATGCTACACTTGACTTAGGAATGTAATGGAGGGGGGGAGGAAAGAAAAAAACAAAACAAATAGAAGCCCTCCCCCTCACTCCAAACAGCCAAATAGTGCTGGCGAGGCTCACGGGAGCACGCGTGTGAGCAGGAAAGGAAACTCAGAGCCCTTCCAGTTTTCCAGAGGCTTATTGCAAACAGCAGGGAGGGAGAAGGGATTTTACACATTAGGAAAAACATTGTGATGGTGCTTTAGTTCTTAAAGGGAACACTGCACAACAAAAGGCCCCCAGGCTGCACTGCCTCTTCAGCACTTCTCTAACGCAAAAGGTGTTGCTGTACTGTGAGATGGAGGTGCCGGGAGCAGGGTCAGGGTGCTGGGTGCTCTACGAGCCGCTGCTGAAGCACCTTCAGAATCTCCTGGCTTAAGGCATTCTGCTGTGCATTGTCCACAGGCTGGATTGATGGGTTTGGGTCAGTTCTGTGAGGTTTAACAAAGCCAAGTCCTGGGTCCTGCACTTGGGTCACTACAACCCTATGAATGCTCCAGGCTTGGGGTAGGGTGGCTGGAAAGTTGCTTGGAAGAAATGGACCTGGGGGTGCTGGTTGACATTGGTTGAATACGATCCAGCAGTGTGCTCAGGTGGCCAAGAAGGCCACCAGCATCCTGGCTTGAATCAGGAAGAATGTGGTCAGCAGGAAGAATGAAGTGATCATGCCCCTGTATTCATCACTGGTGAGGCCATACCTCGAATCCTGGGTTCATTTTTGGGACCCTCACTTCAAGAAGGACATTGAAGTGTTGGAGAGTGCACAGAGAAGGGCAACCTGGTGAAGGATCTGGAGAACAAGGCTGCTGAAGAGCAGCTGAGGGAACTGGGGTTGTTTAGTCTGGAGGAAAAGAGGTTGAGGGGAGAGCTCATTGCTATCAACAGCTCCCTGAAAAGTGGTTGCAGTGAGGTGGGCTTGGGTTCTTCTCCCTAGTCTCAGGTGATAGGAGAAGAGGAAATGGCATGAAGTTGTGCCAGGGTAGGCTTAGGTTGGAGAGGAGGAAAAATTTCTTTGCTGAAAGAGTGGCCAGGGACTGGCGCAGGCTGCCCAGGGAGGTGGTGGAGTCCCCATCCTTGGAAGTGTTCAAGAACTGTGTGGCCATGGCACCTGGGGCTATGGTTTGATGGGTTGAAGTTTGGATTCAAAGACCTTTGAGATCTTTTCCAACCCAAACAATTCTAAGATCCTCTGCAGAGCCTCCAGCCAAGCCAAGGACGTCCCCGCAGGCTGCTCTCCAGGGAGTCAGAACTCTCCTATGTGCCAGCTGCTTCCTCCTGCGCAGGGAAACGCGCAGGTCACAGCTGAAAGGGCAGGCAGGCTGCACGCCAGCCATCCTGCAAGGAAACAGCCCAACCACGCTGGAAAACGCTCTGCCAGTGCTCTCCCAAGCAAGTTTAATCATCTCAGCTTTCAGACCCTTACGCCTCTGCTGGGTCTGTGCAGAGCTTCCCTGAGCGAACCACTCTGGCACGGATGCAGCTCCAGAGTGCTCAGCAAGGTTAGCCCAGAGAAGGGGGAGGAGAGAGATGAAGCTTTGGGCTGAATTCCCACCGGCTTTGCATTAAGAAAGCCATGAGCTGTAATCAGCAAACCTCTGCAGGTTGCTTTAACCCCTTCCTTGCTGCCAAAGGAGCGTCTTGACCAACCTCCTAACAGCACACACCTACCAGTGACCTGCTCTTGACTTCAAGGCAAAACAGGCAAGCACCAGCTTTGTGCTTTCCCTCCAGGAGTTTTCTCCCAAAGGTGCACGTTTCCTCTGTGCTACAAGCAGAGTGTGGCCAGCAGGTCAAGGGAGGTTCTTCTCCCCCTCTACTCTGCCCTGGTGAGGCCACATCTGGAGTACTGTGCCCAGTTCTGGGCTACCTGATTCAAGAAGGACAGCAACTTGCTGGGGAGGGGACAGAAAGGGTTGCAAAGGTGCTGAGGGGACTGGAACATCTCTCTTGAGAGAAAAGGTTGAGAGAATTGAGGCTGTTCAGCCTGGAGAAGAGCAGACTGTTGATCAACACTGAAAGAGCGAGTGCAAGGAGAATGGCACCAGGTGTTTTTCAGCGGTGCCCACTGACAGGACAAGGGGTACCAGGCACAAACAACAGAAGTTACACCTAAACATGAGGAGAAACTGCTTTAATTTAAGGATGATGGAGCCCTGGAGCAGGCTGCCCAGAAAGGTGGTGAAGTCTCCATCTCTGGAGACATTCCAAACCCACCTGGATGTGTTCTCTAGGTGAGCCTGCCTTGGTAGGGGGGTTGGACTCCATCTCCAGATCTTGAAGCCCTACTATTCTGTGATTCTGTGTGTCCATTCACAGTGGTTGCCTTGTGCTCTCAAGCCTTGATGGAAACAAAACTAATAAGCTAGTGTCCAAATCCCACCCTGCACATGCCCAGGACTCGTTTCGTCAAGAAATGTCATCATTGTTCCCGAGCCAGCAGTGGGGCAATGAACAGGAGCCTGTATTGTCCACTGGCTGCCTGGGGGTTTTGAGCAACAGTGCTGAAGTGGGGATCCCCACAAGGGTATCAAAGCTGCCACAGGAGGTCAGATCAAACTCATATATCCCAGACTATTTGCTGCTAATCAGTGGTAAATGCTGTAAGAAGAGAGGCAAGAAATGGCATTGTCCCCTGGGATTCCCAGAAAAGGGAGAAATAGAAACTCCAACAGCAACTTCAAGACCACTCCCTCTGCTTCACCACTCCGGTGGGTACAAGAGCATCTCACACATGTTCCTTGCCCACCCATAGGGATGTCTGTTGCCAACGTGACACCAGTTATCTGCCTCTGCAGAGGGTCCCTTGGCACTGGGGCAACTGCTCTAGAGACCTTACTTGCTCTGAAGAGCTGCAGTGGCAAGAGCTCTGTGGCAAAGCTGGCTGGGCTGCTACCCAACACATCAGGAAGGCTTTGAAACTCCTTGGATAGAGAAATAAAGTACTCCATGGTTTGGCAGACAGGATTAGAGCACCCTGGAGAGCCTCAGACAGTCTGGAGCTCGTTTAAGGTGCCCTTTCAGCTCAGCTCCACAGGCAGTTCACTCGAGACTTAAGGTTTGGGGCAGGAATAAGTAAGTGGAATGCAAGAGCTGCAGGGCTCTGCCACCTCCAGGGCAGGACAGCAATAGCTGAAGAGAAGCCCAGCTATGCTAACCATCCTCGCAGCCAGACACGGGCAGAGGAAATCCCCACGCCTAGGGCAGTTGCTCAGCCTCTCCTGGGCTTTTTCTGGCAGTAAACGAAAGCGCAGTTGCTGCCAGGCGAAAAAAGTTGGAGCTCTGAAGAGAGACCACACGGCCTCGGAGAGCTCAAGAGTCACAGCAACACCTCCTTTGAGACAGGAAAGGAGAGAGCCAGCATTTGAGTTAGTAACCAACCCTAATTGCTTGACTTCACATCTTGATACCAAGCCAACCCAGCCTGGGCATGCCCCTCTGCTAAGCCTGGCCTTGCACAAAGCTGACAACCTAGTGCTGCAGATCAGAATCACAGAAATAACCAGGGTGGAAAAGACCTTGGAGATAGAGTCCAACCTATCACCCAACACCTTCTAATTAACTAAACCATGGCGCTAAGTGCCTCACCCAGCCTCCTTCTGAACACCTCCAGGGATGGGGACTCCACCACCTCCCTGGGCAGCCAATCCAATGCCAATCACTCTTTTTGCCAAGAACTTCTTCTTAATGTCCGGCCTAAACCTGCCCTGGCACAGCTTGAGGCTGTGTCATCTCATTCTGTCCCTGCTTGCCTGGGGGAAGAGACCAACTCCCACCTGGCTAAAACCTCCTATCAGGTAGTTGCAGAGAGCAATGAGGTCTGCCCTGAGTCTCCTCTTCTGCAGGCTGATCAAAGGTTTGGCTAACAACCCGCTGGAAAATATTGGTGTACTGATCTGCCAGGAATGAGGCCACCAGTATGTGATCTGCCACAAAGGAAGCCACCAGTATGTGAAAAGCCTCAGGGCAATAGGACTGCCTGAAAGCAAGGAGCATCCCTCTGCTCCCACTACCTCACCGAGCTGGGTCGTGCTTGAGGAAGAATGATTCAGCTGAACTTGCTCCTTGACGTGAGAAAAAGGGAGGAACACGAGTGTGGGAAAGCAAGAGGATGCAACACAAGCATCTGGTATGGGGGAGACACTCAAGGGACATGGTCCAGCTCAGTTAATATGCAAGGAAGCATTAGAAAAGCAAAATAAGGCAAGAGTGGAAACAAATCTTGATAGACACACACACACACATCCCCCCTCCAAGCCATGGGAGCTCTTAGTATCCACCTCCAATCCCAGGCTTTAACCACAAAGCAAAGCTGCCCCTCTGGCTCCAAGCAGAGTCTGACTTGGGAACTTTGAGGGGTTTCCCCTCACAGCCTTCTGAGGGGCCTGGAAGGAAAAAAAAAAAAAATGCAGCTGGCTTCATTCCCCATTAGCAGTTAATTTCCTCAATCATTTTCACAGAGGCAGAAAGAGGAAGGCTCCTGAGCTAAGAGATGAAAGCAAATGAAAAAGGAGCCTCAATAAAATCTGTGCTGCCCTAAGGGAAAAGTGCCCCACAACTTTCAGTGGGGAATTTATCCAAGGCCCCAGGCTGGTGGGGGGTTGTTTGTATTTTATAAGACAGATGCTTTAGAGACTATAAGTCTTCAAATAGCTGAGATTCCATTCTGCTGAACCTCCAACCAGACTAGAAAAAAGAAACAGCTGATCCCAGTTAGGCCAGCCCAGGGATCCAGCTTAGCCACATCAAGAGGAGAGGACTGAAGCAAGGCACAGAGCTGGAGAGGCACTGCTAAACTTCTTTCCAGCAAGATGCCACTGCCCCAAGCAGAAGTAACCACAATCCTGCCAGCATGGCCACGGGGAGGCATGGAGTGGAGCTGAACAATCTCATTCATTTCTGTTGCAAAAGAAAGGCACTGACTCATTCAGCCTGAGAACAAGAGAGGATGGCTCCTGAGAGACCAGTTTCAAAAAAGAATGTTGAAAGCACGTTTTTGATTTGAGTTTAGGGGAGTGGGTATGAAGCTTCCCACGCTGGGAGCTCTATTTGTTATCAGAATAGGCTTAGCATAAGCTCAGGAGCAAGAGCAAGGGCTTGCAGAGATAGGACAAAGGGCAGTGGCTTAACGCTTGAGGAGGGCAGATGGAGACTGAAGATTATGAAGAAATTCTTGACAGTGAGGGTGGGGAGACACTGCAACAGGTTGCCCAGGGAGGTTGTGGATGCCCCCTCCCTGGAAGTGTTGAAGGCCAGGTTGGATGAGGCCTTGAGCAACCTGTTCTAGTGGCTGGGGGGTTGCAGCTGGAGGATCTTTAAGGTCCCTTCCAACCTAAACCATCCTATGAATATATGAACTGCTCAGAGAAGGGGCGAAGACCCCAAATGGCAGAGGTCTACCTCAGAGGTGACTTTAGCCCTGGGTAAGCCTGGTCAGGTACCTAGTACTGTGTGGCCACAGCTCATGGCTTGGATTTCTCAGCTGGGCTATGAAGTCCACACCAAGTGACCTTGTTGCTGTTGAACCTGTGCCCACCAAAGCTCAACGCAGGTTCTGTGAGGGGGATTTCATGTGAGGCTGGGATCACACAGAATGGTAGGGGTTGGAAGTGACCTCCAGAGATCATCAAGTCCAACCCCCATGACAAGGCAGAGAAGGTCACAGAGGAGCACTGGTAGGCAGGTCTCTGAGCAGCCTGCTCCAGGGCTCCATCACCCTGAAATTAAAGCAATTCCTCCTCATGGTTAGATGGAACTTCTGATGTTCCAGTTAGTGCCTGTTACCCCTCGTCCTGTCAGTGGGCACCACTGCAAAAAGCCTGGTCCCAAGGCCTCCACATCCAGGCTGCTCCAAGAGGGGAGGCAGTGGGTAAGGTTATTTGAGATGCTTCACAAGTGTGCAGCAATCAGCATCTTATTTATACTAGGGCTGCTGGAAACCCTTCTCTTCAGTACTGAACCAGCCATCATTTTCCCTCCTGAGAGACCTCCTTCTCCTCTCTTCAGCCTGGAGAAGAGAAGGCTTCGAGGGGACTTGATAGTAGCCTTCCAGTATCTGAAGGGGGCCTACAGGAAGGCTGGGGAAGGATTATTTACAAGGTCCTGCAATGACAGGACAAGGGGCAATGGGCTTAAACTGGCAGAGGGGAGATTTAGACTGGATGTTAGGAGGAAGTTCTTTACAGTGAGGGTGGTGAGGCACTGGCACAGGTTGCCCAGGGAGGTTGTGGATGCTCCCTCCCTGGATGTGTTCAAGGCCAGATTGGATGAGGCCTTGAGTAACCTGTACTAGTGGGAGGTGTCCCTGCCTATGGCAGGGGGTTGGAACTAGATGATCCTTGAGGTCCCTTCCAACCTTACCATTCTATGATTCTATGATTCTATGATCCTCACCCCCCCACAAACACCTTCTACAGCAGCCCCCCATGGAGTCATTCATTTCAGTGCCCCAAGGAAATAAACCCAAGATGTATTTTAAATAAATAAATAAAACCACCAAGCCTCAAATTCAAGGAGAGGAGATGCATCAAGCAGCAGAGAGACACTCACAATGAATAATTAACATTAAAAAAACAACAGCTAAACCCAACAAAAGGATCTAAGACCCGCAGAGAAATTACTCACTTGGAACAGCCACTGCCACGTTTAATCTCTCACAACCCAAATGTATGAATAGAAAATAAGTTAAACTGGCCCTAGGGCATGGAAATTTTGCCCTTGGCTGGTTCAGGTTGCTGTGCAGAAGAAAAAAAATAAAATAATAGTAAATCTGTCCTGTACTCCTCACAGCCAGGCGCTTGGGGCTGGATCTCTGCGCCTGGGAGAACAGCACTCTCTGGAGCACAGCAAGGGAAGAGCAAGGAGAAAGTGGGAAAGCCCTGAAATCCTTAGCAAGGACACAGCTTCGCAGACTGCACTAGCTTGGAAAGGATCCTCCACAATCATCTTGTCCAATCCCCCTGCAAGTCGGCAAGGACACCTTCAACTACAGCAGGTCGCCCAAGGCCACATCGAGTCTGACCTTGAATGTCTCCAGGGATGGGGACTCCAACACCTCTCTGGGCAACCTGTTCCAGTGTTTCACTGCCCTGATTGTGCAGAACTTCCTTCTGATAGTCAACCTAACTCTGCCCTTCTGAACAGTCCTTCCCCAGCTTTCCTGGAGGTTGCCTTCAGGAACTGAAATGCAGCTCCAAGGTCTCCCTGGCACCTCTCTTCTCCAGGCTGCACAGCCCCAGTTCTTTCAGCCTGTCTTCACAGGAGAGGTCCTCCAGCCCCCCATCATCTTCGTGGCCCTCCTCTGGACCCTCTCCAGCAGGTCCATGTCTTCCTTGTGTTGGGGGCCCTAAGTTGGACACAGCAGTGCAGGTGAGGTCTCAGCAGAGCACAGGGGCAGGTTTCCCTCTCTCCAACTCTGGCCATGCTGCTTTGGATGCAGCCCAGGCTGCCATTGGCCTTCTGGGCTGCAAGTGCCCACTGCTGGCTCATGACCAGCTTCTTGAGTGACTACTGTAAAAAAACCCTACCTCCAGCTCCCCCAGAGGTGTTGACTGCTTGCTTTATTTGCATCCTTTCTTAGTCCCTACAAGCAAAAAGTACAAGAGTTTATCTAAGCAACCTCTTGCAGTTGATGCTGAGCTGGAATTGGTCTGTAAATTCCTGCTCACAGGATTGCTGTGAAGTGAAATTGCTGCCTGAAGCCCCTTGCTCGAGATCAGTTGAGATCCACAGACACTGTGTGTCTGTGTTTGCCTCACTGGTGTCCACTTAAGATCTCAGGTAAACAGTTTTGGTCATGCCAGCAAAGGGATCCAATTAACTCCAGCCAATTCATGCAAAAAATGCATCTTTTGCAAGACTTGGATGTGAAGTAGCTCCTGGGAGCAGCTAGGCTGGAGGGAAAGGCCAGCTTAGAAATTAAATTACCAGGTCAGGATGCTTCAAACAGGCTCCAGGTTCTCCCTCCATCCATAATCTCCCACAGACTGCCACCATGCATCCTACTGCACACTGAGGGTGGAAGACAAACTATGAACAAACATCTTCCTGCTGGTGGAGTCCCTGCACTCCAGCTCTTGAAAGGAGGTGGGAAGAGGTGGGTGCTGGTCTCACTTCTTTAGTAACAAGCCATAGGACAAGAGGAAACAGTCTTAAGTTGCACCAGGAGAGATTTGGATTGGACTTTAGAAGAAACTTCTTCATTAGAAAGGCTCTCAGACACTGGAACAGGCTCCCCAGGGGGTTGAATCCCATTCCTGCAGGTATTTAAAAGAGGTAGAGGTGGTGCTGAGGGACAGGGTTTAGCACCAGCCTTGCTAGAGTTAAAGAATGACTGCACTTCATGGTCTTAAAGGTCTTTTCCAACCAAAACAATTCTGTGATTAGCATGCAGCAAGCAGACTTCTAAAGCAAAAGCCTGGAGCTCTTCACACTGTTTAATGGTCAGTCCACAGCAACTGGTCTGCTGGAGGCTAGGAGAAGAAAAGTCCAGAGAGCACAGGCTGGAGTTTATCTTGGTTCTTTGTTCAGGGCAAGCCTGTGTCTCTGGGTCAGAGTGTTCCTGCCAGGTCTTGCACCAAAGTCCAGACCTTCACAGCCCAAGCTCAGCCCCGGGGGTCAGCAAGCACTGCACCTCCTGAGCTCGGTGGGAGTGGTGCCTGCTTGCTTCAAAGGCACATTTCACCCGGTGTTTATAGCAGCCTAAGAGGCACGAAAAGGCCTAGGAGGTCACTCAGCCACCACTGTAATTTCAGGCAGGATCAAACAGCAAAGCAACAGCTGGGCTGAGCAAGCAAGTCCATGTTTAATTACAAATGGGTTTGGTAATAAGCAAAGGCAAGAACAAAGGCAGTGAAAAACCTCTTTTTTCCTCCCCCCCCC